>VDFB02198571.1:0-60239 GCA_007258455.2 Sequoia sempervirens | reverse complement strand
ATGTATCTTAATGGTTTGACTTAGAATCTTGGATCCTGGGGGCTTGGCCATCTCCTTGATCTTTATCATTCTTTGTCATCTGCATCTATACACTCGGATCTCTCTTGAATGTGTACTTTAGTGTGAGTTTGAAGCAATTTCATCCTCTCACTAAAGTGGGGGCAAAATATGTCATAGAAAAAAGGACCCTTTGCTTGACATGGGATTAATTCATGATAAATTGGCTTAATGAGGCCTTGATCTAGGTGTTGTGAGGCATTTTATGCATCCACACTAGGTCTTGGGCCCTTATAAATTGAATAAAAGGCTTTTAACGATGTCTTGTAAAGGTGTTGTAAAGTGTTCTAAGATGCTTTCATGCTTTTCTAGACTTATTGAACAAATTTCTTCCTAATTCAACATTATAAAATGAGTTTAATAACATTATTACATCAATCTAGAAGGCTTATGAATTAAATTTAATGATAAACTAGTGTTGTAATGTGTCTTGCACATTCACATTGGTTACTATGCCTTCCTAGGCTATGTGGACCTCATTTTAGTGTTGTAAAGTGTATTTAATCACACTTTCACATTGATTTATGTGTCCCAAGCCCTATTTGACATTCACATCATCACTAGTCGTCCCATATTAACCCATAATGTTGCAATTTAGACCTTATTTCCTTATCTCCTGGCATCTGAGCTGTCAAAATAACCCTTGTGGGACCCATTCATCATGCATGGTGAATTAGTCCCATCCAGGTGGTACCCATTCGCCATGTGTGGCGAATGAGTCCCATTTTTCTCAATTTTGACCTTTGATTGGGAAAAAAGTGAAATTTGAGTTTAATATTGCTTCATGTCAGCCAGTGATGAGGTATTAATGGGTAAAATAGGTAAATTTACTATAAATATAAGTCTTTTAACTCATTTTCACATCTCTTATCTCTTATCACTTATTTATCCATCATTCTTTTATCTCAAGTCAAGCAACTTAGGGTTTTATCATTGCAAGACATCAAGAAAGCTCCTAAAGACATTCAAGGGCTGAATCTTCCTCCATTGTTATAGAAATCCAAGATAAAACATCATGGAAAGGTAATATATTCCATTATTGCATGTTTCATTCCATTCTTTCATCATTTTGGTTTAATTACCTAAAAGGAGTTTTACCAAGGGAAACCCCAGTGCTCTAACATTCAACTTTTCTTTCTCTTGTCTTGTGTGTTTACAGATTTAGGACTCTTGGAAGCTTGGAACTCATTGAAGATCAATTTATAAGGTTTCTCAAGTATTCTCTTCATTCAACAAGTTAAAGAATCAACAAAATCTCATTTTTAGATCCGTAAATCAAAGTTTCAAAAGCGGACACCTATAGGGCATAAAAATGTAGATCAGAAGCTTTGGAATCCACTTTTGAAAATTCATAAATTCAAAAGTGGACTCATTCACCATGGGTGGTAAATGAGTCCCACTCTAGGGTCAATTTTGTGTTTTCTACATTTTTTAGTACCCTTTTATCAGAAACAGGTTTCAACTTAGTTTGATAGAACTGGGACTGATTCACCCAGAATGGCGAACGAGTCCCTCTAGGCCTGAAAAATAGCATAAAAAAAATTCTAGAATCCATTTCCAGTCTCCATCCACCTTCCAGGTGCACAATTTTAGTTTGGTTTAGTTCTATTTAGTTTTGCATTCATTTCTAGGTGATTTTTCATTACACAATGTGTTTTCAAAAATCACTTGTTTCTTAGGTTTTGCATATTTTATCAAACAATCTTATCAATTTGAATGAACCCTTCAGTATTTTTGGCCTAAGCTCTCTCCTTTTAGGTGAAAATCCCTAGAAGAGTTAGAGTACATTGGAGCCAAAAATCTATGGTTCACCCTCAAATCTATAACATTTGACCTTACCAACAATAAATGCATTCTTGTAAAATACCTCAATGAGATTTAGTGAAAGGGTGTCAAGTGCCATATTTGTATTTCTATACCTCATGGGACTAAATTTAGAGTGTAAAAATGCCTAGGTGGGCCCGTGAATTATAATGGAGGCCTCAGTTCATTGGCTATAATGATCTATACAAGTCTCTTAAGAGACATAAGAGTAAAAAAATATCAAAGTTTGACATAGGATTTATTATATTTTCTTGCAACTAGAACTGTTTTACTCATAACTATAAGGTAATGTCCCTAACAAAATTTTTTAAAGAAGAATGAGAGATTATACTCAATACACATCAACATACAAAAATAAGGATAATACTCCAGTATATTGATTAAATTCAAAATCTCATTCACATAAATGATATATCAATTACAACTCACAACAATGATCTAAAATGATATACATTGTTACCACAGATCAACAACAATATTATTGACTTCCTTACATAATCCTTAAAAATTATATGCAATCCCTGAATGGGTATTCCCTTAGGAGCCAAAGGGGTTTCATCCTCTAATCCTAGTGACCATTGGGTTTTTTTCCAATGACCACAAACTCTTATGGGTTTTCATCCACATAAGAGTTTAGAACACAAGTGTCCCAAAATATAGAAAAATGGCATAATAAATTGATTCCCATTACATGATTTGAATCCCTATATTTATATGCTAACAATTTCCTTTACGAAATAGTTCAGACTTCAACTAAAATGGCACCAAAGCCCAAAATTTGATTTTCACATGCTACATTAGGTCAGCCTTAAGGCCAAAGTAGATTCTTTTGGAATTAGTGTGCAACCCTATGGACATATCCATATGCTTCCCTGGCACCTTCCTTCTTCCTAAGACTCCACAATTGATGTTGCATGATTTGAAGGTTTCTCATCCATTATGCCTATTGTGGATTAAAATCCTTAAAGCTCCCTCTAGGTGATCATTGATAATTTTGCATCGGCCCCAGCTCGTGCCTCATATGTTTGAATATCTTTGGGCCCCTTTTGAAGCGCCTTCATCTATTGCACCATGTGTCAGGTGCATGTTCCTTGGAAGGTTTTCTTCCCTTGCTCTACTATCTAGCCCTGCCCTTTCACCACGTGTCAGTAGTATGGGCCTTTGAGAGCCCTCTCTCCCTTGCTTCTCTATTGAGCTCCGCCTGCGTGCCACGTTGCATCATTATGTGGACAACCTTTTGGTAGACCCCATAGTTAATGTTTGAAATAAAGACTTCTCCATGTGTCTTTTCTGAGGGAAATTTGATTGCAAGGAAGGGAATAATGAATGTCAAGCCCTACCCTTCTGCCACGTGTCCTAACCAACTCTGTGAGTGGGAAACACATGTCTTGATGGGAATTTTGCTGCTTCCACACTGGGACCACATTCATCATTTGATGAGGAGAACATCTTATTCAAAGGTGACTGTGTGCTATGTTTCAGAATCTTTCTATTGCAACGGCCTTGGGGAATCATTGCGATAGACATCATTGCTCGTTCCTGGGAATCTTTTCAGTTACTAGCTCTCTAGTGGTGGGTGATCTATATATACTGCTTTATCTCTCTAAAAATGGATTCAGAGAATACACAAAAAAAATATTGAAAGACTGTAGGCCTTTTGTATTGTTTTGATTATTGTATTAATACTCATAGACTATGCAATTTTGTTTAGCCTCTCTATTTCTTAGTTGATTGAGAAGACATTATACTGTGTTGTTTATTATATTGAGTAGTTTATCTACAAGACTTCTATAGTTTCAATATAAATTTGTTGATTTAGATCATGTCTTGGAGTCTTCTTGTTTAGTGAATGCATATGGAAGTTATGTTATGTTATTTGATGAACTTATTTAGTTTTTCATCTATTCTTTATGTTATTTCCAGACATGTAGATTGTTGAACATGCCCTTAAATCTCATCTGAAAGGAAGATTTCTTATGCCCACATACTTAACTCTTGGCGTATCACCTTAGATTAGATTTTATTTTATATATCTACTTCCTTTTCCCATTCCAACCCCCCAAATATAGAAGAAGTCAGCTTCTTTAAAAACCTGGAGGTCACTTAGTTTAGCGCATTTGGTCCCCCCATTACTTGAGTTTCCCATAAGGTTGATTTCCTAGAAATTTTAAGCATCAACCATTATTATTTTGGCACGCCCATTGGAACTTGCTTGAATGTATCTAAATTTAAAGTGGGTGTATGAGCCATAGACCTATTACTAGATCCCAGACAACAAAAAATCCTGGCCTGCTAGTGCCACCACTAGTAACAGTACAAACAAGAACCCATCTAGTAAACGTCTCGACCCCTCCACCATCCATGTTGATGATTACTAATAGAAATTTTGAAGTATGGGACACCGAAATCCCTCTCATAGCACCATTAGCACTAGCCATTTGGGCCCCTATCCCAACTTCTACTTTAAAAGTTGTACCAAAATTCACCAGGGAAGGCTCAAAGACACCATCTGAACATCTACAAGATGTGGCAAACGTGTGTTTGGTGCATGGTGTAACCGATCAAAATGTAGCATTGAGATTGCTTGCAAGCTCTTTCAAAGGCAAGGGCACTTGATTGGTACCGCACTTTGGGAGCCAATACTTTCAGTAGCTGGGATCAGCTTTGAGATCCTTTCTATGAGCGATTTTCAAACAAGGGAGATCGATCTTCGCTATTTTAGCAGTTGGCAACCATAAAGTGGGCTCCTCAGGAGGCCATGACTAACTTTAATGCCTAGTTTCACACATCTTGGTAAAGAATTTAGCCAACAATCTATTTTCCTGCAGATTTGGAATTCATATTCAATCTGAAGTATCTCAACATCGACATTTCAGTGATGATCCAGTCCCTTGGTGGGAACACCTTGTCTGATGCATATAATGTTGTTGTTAAGGTAGAGAATAATTTGATTGATGCTGGAAAGCTACCGCCTCAACCCACTATGCCTATATTCACAGAGTTGTCGATTCCCACCTAGGAGATAGCTTCTACTAGTGCATCTACTCCTCCCCAATCTATGTACACATATCTGAGCGCACCGCAGAATGCTACTTCTACGTCTAACTCTTCAAAAGATGAGATGAGTGATGTCAAGTAGTTGTTGTGAAACATCTCAAATGAAATAACTATCATTAAGTGGAACCATTCCATGCCTCCAAGCCAACTTACCAAAATTATCAAGGTGGAAGATCTTCCTACCAATAGAACCAGTTCCAAGGAGGCTAGCGTAGGAATCTGTAGGCACAAACAAATAATCAGATAGTGTTGGTGCCTACTCCACTACAAAATGTTCACCCAATTTTGAATAGAGACCTAGTAGCAAGGAAATGTAATCTCACTAATGATATCAATCCTTGGTGCTTCCCCGACAATGAAGCACACATGCCCTAAAATTTCCTACACAAAAATCTACAACAAAGAGTGGCATAACAGTACAGTCAAGGCACGATGTCAGATTCAGGAAGTTATATATATCCCTCTCCATAAATGGAAAATGTGGTAATCACCACACAAATGCAAGGAATGTTCCTAGAGCAAGAAACAAATATAGCTCTTGATCACACACTCTTCTCATGGAGGGAAGAAGAGGCAGTGTTTACAAATGAGGTGTACACATCAAAAGACCCACAAGTGGAATCAAATTATAACACTCACTCAAAGAGGAGATTGATAGGCGAACTAGTTGTTCCATAGCCCAAAAGTATTCCTGACCAAGCTCCTAGTACCTCTGTAATTGCACAACAATCTCAATCATTTAAGGAAATTGTTATAACAAGGTCTAAGGAATAAAAGTCTTCGAATCCACTGCCTGTTACTGTGGTGGAATAATTGAAGAAATCCTCTGCTAATGTATCTCTTTGGGATATCTTACCTATTCCATAGTAGAATCCATTGTTGTAGAAGGCCCTATTGGAAGATACAAGCACAGAGCTAATAGAGAAACCCTCCAAAGAAAAGGCCAATAATTCACCATCTTAGGCCAAAGTCCTCAAAAATAATGGAGAGGAAGCTTCTAATAAAAGTAAAGGTAAGCTTAAATCGAAACCCTTCTTGACTGTCATTGTGGGTAAGAGGTTGTTGCACAACTCTACGATTGACTCTGGTATTAGCACCACAGTCATGCCCAAGCTGATAGCTGAAGCATTAGGACTTAGCTATGAACCTTTAAATAGAGGGGTTATGTAGCGTGATGGGAATATGGTTGAAACTATAGGTGTCATCAAGAACCTCCCCTTGACTCTATTCTCCTACCCTAGTATCATAGTTCGAGAAGATACTGTGATCATAGATGTTCCTCCCATGTTTTATCTTTGCTTATCCTAGGAGTTCACTTCCAAGATAGGTAAATTTATTTCCTTGGATTGGTTACACTTGGTCCTCAGGACCAAGCCTGGAGCTAAGATGAAGATAGTGTATGAACCTTTGCATTTGGAACATGTAGCAAATGAATCCATGATCAATTTTGAGGCTACTCATACCTCTATCACCAAAGATGAAATGTATTGTACTGAGTTACTAGAGGATGAAAAGGTGATTAAAAACTAGACAGACAAAGAAGAGGTCTTCTTGAGTGAATTTATAGACAATGATCCTTTTGAAAATTATCATGCCACCGGATTGGGAACCTATGTCATCTATGATGAGGATCAAGTAATTCCAAAGTTCATGAAGGAGCTCTAGGATGATCACACCTCAGAGCTATGGACACTGAATTTTGATGGAGCAAGATGTAAGGTTGGTGTAGGAGCTAAGATAAGTTTGACATCCCCATCCAATGAAAAGACACTCAGATCTTTTCACTTTCAGTTTTCCTGTTCGAATAAAAAAGCTGAATATGAAGGCCTAGTGCAAGGTCTAAGTCTTACGGAGTGAATGGGCGTTAAAAAAATAATGGTGTTTAGAGACTCTAAGCTAATAGTCAATCTATTCTGAGGAGTCTCCATAGAAAAGAATGTCTACATGATATATTATAGACATAGAGTCTACAACCTGATTGAAAGCTTTGAATCCTTCAATATCCAAATGGTCCCCAGAGAGTAGAATGCAACTGTGGATCGCATGGTAGCAATAGGATCTCAATTCAACCCTAATTCTAACCTAATTCATAATATACATTCTATTCAAGTGATTTTCCAACCTGCAATCCCGGATAAAGACCAGAGCTAGAAAGTGTTCGAAAGTGATGAACACATCACCTCATTCATTCAACATTCAGGAGAGTTTTCTAATCAATTCCAACAAAAAATTGCAAAGGCCTATGAAGGGAAAATTATTCATCTCAGATCCAACAAGCTTCCAAAAGGATTGGTCACTCTCGAAAACCTATTCGATTGTGAAAATGCAAGAAATGACAAGAGGAAGTTTGTAGTAGACAAAAGCGTTATGTAGATCTTCAGGGTAGGGATGGAAGGAAACTTAAGGTCAGGAAGGATGTCCCACAACATGATAAAGAATGGGTCATCCATTTTTGTGAAAAATATGGAGTAGTGGCCTGGTCATATGATGACCTCAAGGGATATGATCCCAAAGTCATCTAGCATACTATAGAATTGACGGAAGGTGCAAAACCAATCTGCTAGAAGTAAAGACAGGTAAATCCAAAGACTGAGGCATTGATGGTGCAAGAGTTGACAAAGCTAATCAAATCCTAGATTATGTTCTCGATCAAAAATAGTACATAGGTGTCAAACCTGGTTCTTGTCCAAAAGAAGAGGGGAGATATCCACCTATGCGTTGATTTATGGGATGTGAACAGAGCATCCCTGAAGGACCACTACCAATTTCCTTCCATGGAGTCAATCTTGCAAACAGTGGTTGGCTCAGAAATGTTTTCTCTACTGGATGGCTTCTTCGGTTACAACCAAATATGGGTCAAAGAGGAGGACCGACACAAAATGACATTCACTACCAAGTGGGGAATGTTTGCTTATACAAAAAATCCCTTCAGCCTCTCAAATATGGGAGCTACCTTCCAATTATCAATGGATATTTCCTTAAAAAAATTGATCAATAAGATCATCTTGATCTACTTGGATGATCTAATGGTATTCTCTAAGTAAAAATATGATCATTTTGATCATCTTGAGATGGTTTTTAAAAAATTCCATAAGTTTAGGATATCCCTGAACCCAAAAAAATGTGTTTTCAGAGTTCTGCAAGGAGAACTATTGGGACATGTAGTGTCTAAATATGGACTTGCAATCGATCTAGAGCGGGTGAAGGAAACCAAGGAACTTCCCCTACCAGTCCAAAAAAAGGGAGTTCAATCCTTCCTAGGAAAGGTAAACTTTGTGAGAAATTCATTTATGATTTTGTGGGACTAATTAGACCTATCACCCTAATGATCAGGAAGGATCAATTGTTCAAATGGACAAAAGAGGATAGGGAAGAATTTGAGAAGGTTTAGGAGGCTATTTCTTTAGCTCCTATGCTAGTAAACCCAGAATGATCAAAGGACTTCATAATGTATGTGTTCAATAGCAAATCTAGCATCTCTATTGTTTTGACCCAGAAGGATGATTAAGGAAAGGGAGAACATCCGATAGCCTTCCACTCCTGGACCTTAAAGGATTATGAGATGAACTATAACTTCATCAAAAGGAAAGCTTTCACCATATTTTAAAGGGTTCAAGAAGTTCTAATATCTCATATCTTGCAACAAGGTGGTTGTATATGTTGCACATTCTAGTGTGCATGAGTACATCATGGAAGGAGAAATCACCAAAAAAAGGGCCAACTAGATAACTAAGATACTGGAATATGACATTGAGGTCAAGCCCACAAAGACCATACATGGGAGAGGATTATGTGATTATTTGGCACATGATCAAGAAATGGCAACTGAGGAGGAACAACCTGAGCTAGTTCTACTGAATGAACCTGAGTCAGAGGGTTGTTGGTTGGAAAATAGAATGAGATTCATGTAGATTGAAAAATATCCACTGGGCCTTCCTCCTCAGTAGAAAGGATTCTATAGATTGCAGAACAACGGATATGAGCTCATTGAAGGGGTCCTTTTCAAAAGGAACTTCAATCGTATTATTCTGCAGTGCGTCACTGAGCAGAGTAGGCACAAAATTTTTTAGACATATTTCACAGCAATCCCATGGGTGGAAATTTCTCTACAAAAAACCATTGCCATCAAAATTATTTGTGTTAGGTACTTATAGCCTACATTGTTCAATGACTCATAATCTCTGGTTAAATCCTACAAAGAATTCCAATTCTTCATAGGAAGGAGGAAAAACTAAACAATGCCTCTGAATCTGATAGTGGTTGAAGAACCCTTCGCGTAGTGGTGACTGAATTTCATTGAGATGATTAATCTCACTTCCAGTACTAGACATAAATGGATCCTCATGGCTATGGACTACTTTACCAGAGGAACCAAGGTCATGCACCAAAAGAATGCGACTGAGGTGGAGATTGTGAATTTCTTCAAGGAATTGGTAACAAGGTTCGGCCCACCAAAGACCATCATCTCCAACAATGCGAAGGCCTTCCTAGGTTTGAAGGTATGTCAGTTCACCCTTAAGCACAACATATTCCTAAAGACATCTTCAAACTATTACCCACAGGGAAACGGTCTACTCGAGTCAACTAATAAAAATTTAGTCTGATTGATTAAAAGAATCAGGTCAGAGCATGAAAGAGAGTGGCATCAAAACCTCAAATCAGTGCTCTAGGTGGAATAGATAACCCCCAAGAAAGTCTTAAAGACTTCTCCATACAATTTGGTATATAGGAAGGAAGCGTTGCTACCTATATCTATGGAAATTCCCGCACTATAGTTGTTCAAGTCTCTAGAAGTTGAACAAAATGGATCCATGGAGGTCAAGTTGACTGAGTTGTTGGAGGTGCAAGAGAAAAGATTAAAACCATTGAGGGCCATGTATATCGGCCAATAGGTGGTTAACAAGTGGTTCGACAAGAAAACCTATGACTAGGGTCTTAAATGCGGAGACTTAGTGCTGAAATTCAATGAAAGAGATGTGAAGCCTGGCCAACAAGGAAAATTTGATAGTCTATGAGAAGGCCCTTTTTGCATTATTCAATGCAAGCAACATAATGCATTTGAATTAGAAAATATGGAAAAAGAAGCATTGGGGATTCCTATCAATGGAATTCACCTAAAATTGTTTAATTAGCTTCATTAATCAATTTACCAGTGTAATTATGCAATTCTATAAATTTTCTTTGTGTTTTGTTTGGCTTGGTCTTTATTAGATGGAACCCATAATACAAAAAGTAGAGAATAGTAAAAGAGACAAAAAATTGACAAAAGGAGCTTTATATTCATTATACAGTAATATATACTTTAGGACATTACAATGAAAAATGGATCTTAGGCCATATTCTTTTGGGTATATATATTAAAATTCTTCCAAGTCATATATACAAAAAATAGGAGAAAAGAGTGCATTCATCAACTAGGGCAACATCAGCATCAGCAACATCAAGAACGACCACATCAACACCATCAAGAGCAGCAGCAGGTGCAACAAGAATAGTAGTAGGAGCATCGACGATGGAAATAGGAAGAGGAGGAGGGAAAACCAGGTTCCTACAATCAGTATACCACTCCATGTTGTAGAAAAGTACTACGTTGTAACAGCTTAGTAAGAACTGGAAAGCTCAAGAAACCCTTTGGTGGTGTTCTCCAATCGTCATAATGCAATATCTGCTTAAGAATGGCACCCAAGGCACTACTGCATCTTCTTCAATGTGTTGGAAGAGATAATTTCCTATGGGAATACCAAGGCCATACACCGCATTCGTCACAACTTCTCCAAGGCCTCTGAGGTAGTGCTTTGGGAAGATTTCCATGCTGATCCGTAGTAACATCTGCTTGGGTACCTGAATGTCAAGCAAAGAGGCAACAAAATGAGAGCAAATGTTAGTATTTACTCTATACTTTTCCTCGTACTCTATACAGTCCCTCCCCAGTACCCATTTCATTGCAATGATGGTCAAAGAATCCTTATTCTTTGCCATGCATTTCAAGCACCTACTGGAAATTTCCCCAAGGAAAGCTGCCTAAGACTAATTAATGGTTAGTCTAATGGGAGTATTCATTGTGTCTATCTATAAGCAAAATTACCAAGTGTAAATTTTGTTATCATCCTTAAGTCTATTTATAGACATAGCCAGGGTAAAATGCCTGTGATAAGCATGATGATGACCAAGAGAAAAATCAAAAATCCCACTGAGAGAAAACTCAAAAATCCCATCATGTACAAACTCGAAAATCCCACCAAGTTGCATTTGTTGTGTACTAATTGTTGTGTGCAAGTTAAGAAGAAGTAATTAATCAGCATAAATTGGTGGTAGGCGCAAGTTATAGTCTGCATAGTCAAGTGCTAATGTGTCCAGTTGTGGACGCTTTTAAGTTCCCAAAATTAATTCAAAATATTTTGTGTACTTATTACTCCCTTTTTCCTAATCTTTCTTTTTAAGCTATTAAATGCAAAAGCATGTGAAAGGTTTTGTATGCCTTTAATCACCGACTCAATTTCCCAAGAGATGGTGTTGTAGGACATAATGACTATTCATCATTATGAATTGTTGTCTTTTCAAAAGGTAAAGACTTAATTTCTCATGACTAAAAGAGTTGGTGGTACATGTCGAGTTTATTACGAAAAGGAAGCCATTGTATACAACTCCAAGTTGAGAAAAGGCTAAGTTTTGCATGCAGATGAATAGCACTGAAGATTTTTGAGTACATAGTTCATTGCAAAGAGTTTTGAGTGCATAGTTTGTTGAAAAGAACCCAAGTGAAGTGTAGAAAGGTTGAGTGTTACAAAATTCTACTGAATCCTGAAATGGCTCAAAATCCTCAAATGGAAGCACAAAGTGAGGAGGTTCAAAGCTTTTTTGATTCCATGTTAGCAGTGCCAATGGCCAATATTTTTTATGATGTCTCTTACGCCTCACTTGGGATGCCCAAAAAACCAAAGTGGCCTCACACATGAGTTTTGGAGAAGGATAATCATAGGAACAAGGCCCTAATAGCAGAAGAATGGGATAATATTCATGACCCTATCCTCAAAGCTAACCCTAAGAGTCCTAAGCAATCAAATTGCAAGGGAATGAAAAATTTTGATACCCAAGATTCTTTGGCATACAAGTTATGGTTCTGTGATCTCCCACAGCATATGGTCCCCTTGGTGCACCACTACCCGGAACTAGTTCACGAGTGCACTCAACATTTCAACCCGGATATCAGCGCCATTGAAGGATGGAAACTGAGGGTTGTGATAAGCATGGAAGCTATTAAGAATATGTTATGCATCCCTACCGGAAGGGGAATAGAAAGAATGGAGAGATTCACTATAGTAGACTCAAAAGAGTTTTGGAGGACCACAAAGTATGCTCTGAACTTTTATAATCAAGAAACAAAAAGGCCCAAGGAAGATGCAGCAAAGCCACCACAATTTCTAGCTGTGCACAATGCCTTCAACTTGGAATTGTAGGATGCCTTCTCTATGATGGCTTTTGTTTGTAGCATGGACAGTGACAAGGATGTTCTCAAGTTTCAAATGGGTTTGGGTTTTTAGTTGAGAAGACAACATTCTTTATTGTGGTATGACTTCATGGAGGTCATTTTTGGGGAGATGCTAAACCAATTCAAGGAATACAACACACAGTTTAGGTTCATATTTTCATCTCTCCTTGCTCACATGTTTTTACACCAGAACCATAGCTTCTTTAGAAATTGTATGGGTTTGGCTATGTTTGATGAAAGTGGGGTAAAAAGGCTGCTTTCTGTGTGGACTCCCCTCCTTTCTGCAACTTATGATTACTATGCATTTTCTGAGTTTCTTTGGACTCTTATTTTGCAATATTTTAGTAAGGAGGGTGAGGGTTATCAACTTTCTACTGAGCAAATAGGGTCGATGTATAATTTTATTCCTCCTTACGACTTGTTCCTTAGGGAGGATTTTTCATTCATTAGGTTGCATGGTTTCATCGAGGAACCATTTCAGCTCTCGATATGTGTGAAAAATAGGGTGTTGGCCCTTGAGGTATTTCAGCAACTGGAAATTATTGACAACAGGTTTTGTGGGGGAAAGCATGCGAAAGGGTTTTTCAAGTGCCCTTTGAGCTTCTGTATGGTAATAATGGTAAAGAAGCAGACACATGGTCTGTTAGAGGTGAAGTTGGCTCATTTGGGGCTATTATTAATTTTTGACAAATGGGATTATAATCCCAATAATGACTTAGCGGGTCTAAACATTAAGGTGACTCGCAGCTCCTAGACCTACTAGGAAGCTCAGAAGAATCAACAGTCAGGGGATTGGGATGATTTATTTGTGGACCTGGCCTATGTTCATACTGACGGGAAGAGGCTGCCATGGGTATCTTTCTATTTTCCTTTGGACAATCCTAGTGACAATTGTAAAATTGGGGCCACCCTTTGCAATCAATTGGCCAGGAAATTTCATTGGAGTGAGGAAAAGATTGCACACTTTTGGATTTATCGTCAGGAGACCAGATGCCTTCATGCCCCATTCCAGGAGCTATACATGCATAATATATTTGATGATATATGGAACAAATGGCATGATGATACTGATGCAAGTAGAGACGAGGGTGTAGATCTAGACGAAGTGACTACAATAATGAAAAAAAAGAGGCAAAAAGAGCCCAAGCGCAGAGAACAGGAAAAGTAGTGGAACAACACAGAAAACCTCCGCTAAGCGCACAAGTGACCACATCACAATCAGAGGCCTCACTACCATGTACATGGGTTGCGAAGGGACCCAAGGTAGCTCAGCAGTCTCAGGAGGTCATAGAGGTGGACAATTTTCCACCCCAAAAGAGGTTGTACACAGATGCAACTCCTAGAGAAGGCTCACAAGTAATCGAAACAAGCCAAGGATCAGAGCCCATGACAACTCAGGTATCTTTCTCTCCCTCCTTTCTCATTTCACATTCTTTGGTTACCTCTATGTCTCCCATTACTTCAAGTGTAGGCCTTTCCTTTTCTGTGTCTGTGCCCACAGGAGGTTTCTCTCAATTCTCCCAAATAGGACATGCATCTCTTACTCCCCCATGGTCTATTTTATCCTTTGTCGAAACCCAGTCCCGACCCGCCATTGCTAACTCTTTTGCTACCATTGCATTGGCTCTTACTTAAACCACCCAATGGAGGGTATCCTCTACATCTCTGCTATTTCCACCACTCCCTATGAGTCCTTTCGCAGCTTCCCAAACTAGACCTTGGCATAACATTCCCTCATTCTCCCCATTGATGGTCTCTCTACCAAAGAAGACATCATCTGAGACCGCAATAGTTTCATTCCATTTCTCTCTTCCTCCCAGTGCACCCTTCACCAATGAACTGATTAAGTCGCCAGCATAATTTATGGATTAAAATGTCAGGACTAAGGTTGCATGGGCTATCAGAGTCTAGAAGAGAAAAACAAAGGATGATGTGGTGCCTGTCGAGCCATGCGTACATAATCTCTTCAATGATGTTTAGGGGTGATTAACATTTGTAACCATGACTCCCAACATCGTCAAACCACAAGGGAATATGCAACCTAAGGATTATACGATCCATGTTGTAGGGATCGATCTGCACACAGGTCAACCGCAAGATAAATTTGAGTTGATGAAGGAGACCCAGTGAGTGGTGACTACGAAATTTTTGAAGTATAGTCACCAATTAAAGAAAATGGAAGATGAGCTCAAGAATGTGAAGGACAGGTTGGAGATCCTAAAAAAAAAAGAAGAGGCTAAGGATGCTAAAATTGCACGCTTGTCTCAACAAGAGTAGGTAGAAAAGGACAAAATTCTAGAGGAACTCGCAAGGTTTCAGTCCCAAGATCCCAATTTGGTTACCAGACTACAACAGAAAAATCAAGAGTTACAAGACTAGTTGGCTTAGGCAAAGGGAGAAATGCAGCAAAAAGAAAAGGAGCTTTAGGACCGATGGGCCCAATTCAAAAAGAAGATCCAAGAAGTAAAGCTCTCCCTGGAAAAGGAATCTAGATCCTAAAGTCAAGCTAAGAAACTATTGCAAAGCAAGGATGTCGAGTTGGAACTCTACAGGAACAAATCTTCGTAGCGAACAAGAAAATTGAAGAGCTGACGTAGGATGTTGGGTCTAAGGAGATGGAAATTGGTCTTTTGAAAAATCCTCCCCAACCTCCTGCTCCTTAGTCATATCTCCTTTTAGTATCCCAACAGTTATGTATCTCCTATTGGGAGAGAGTCAAGTATTTCTGTTTGAATCTTCAACCAGTGCTCCAATTCATGGTAGATGCAATAGGTTTAAGTAGGGAGGTGTGTGGAACGATGGAGTAGGTTCCACAATTCATTGCGGAAAAGGTGCACAAGCCATACAAGTTGCTAGACAAGTTGTACATGGTGGAAAACATAGACTTGGTGGACACAGGGATTAAAGATCAGAGGTCAGCTGCCAAGAAGGAAAAGGAATTTATCCATTTTCATGCAACCATCCTCCAACATAGCAATTGCTCAGTAACATTGAATCAGAATATGAACAATATGCGGATGCAATTCTCCCATTCAACTCAAATGGGCTTGCCCTCCCCTTTTCTCTCTGATGATTCGGTGGCCACGACAAAGTATATTTTGGAAAGGATCAAGGAAAAGTAGCAGGATTTTTTTGCTTTTCATGTTTTCAGTCAACATTAAACTACTGCATATATTGAAGGTGCCACCCATCAGATAGCGCAACTTCTCTTTTAGCTTGAGTCTAGGACCAAGATCTCTATGGAGCTTCCCTTCAAATAAATAATCGATCTACATGAGGCACAAGATAATCGACATGCCTTATCGATTCCATCCAAGGCCGACTGGCTGCCTCTACAAACCACACTTTCAAAACTCTGATCATTGCCCAAAAGATAAGGCCCTAGTCTTCACACCAGAAATTCTAGGTTCCCATTCCGTAGGCGAAATGCCCCTAATAGTCACCAAAATTTGTGGATTAAAATCCTTAAAGCTCCCTTAGGGTGATCATTGATAATTATTCATCGACCCCGGCCTATGCCTCATATGTTTGAATATCTTTGGGCCCCTTTTGAAGCACCTTCATCTATTGCACCACGTTTCAACTGCATGCTCCTTGGAAGGTTTTCTTCCCTTTCTCTACTATCTATCCTCGACCTTTTACCATGTGTTAGTAACACAGGAATTTGATAGCCCTCTCTACCTTACTTCTCTATCAAGCTCTAGCCACATGCCACATTGCATCATTCTATGGGCAACCTTTTGGTGGACCTCACAGTCAACGTTTGAAACAAAGACTTCTCCATGTGTACTCTCTGCGAGGAATTTGATCGCAAGGAAGGGAAGAATGAATGTTGAGCCCCACCATTTCACCATGTGTCCTGACCAACTCTGTGGGTGGGAAACATGTGTCTTCATGTGAATTTCACTGCTTCCACAATGGGACCACATGCACCATTTGCTGAGGAGTGCATCTTGTTCAAAGGCGATTGTGTACTATGCTTCAAAATATTTCTATTTCAACGAACTTAGGGCATCATTGCGATGTACATCATTGCTCGTGCTTGGGAATCTTTTCAGTTACTGGCTCTCTACCCTAGGGTGATCTATATATATATTGCTTCAGCTCTCTGAAATTGGGTTCAGAGAATACATAGAAAAAATATTGAAAGACTATAGGCCTTTTGTATTATTTTGAATATTTTATTAAGACTCACAGACCGTGCCATTTTTTTTGGCATCTTTGTTTCTTAGTTAATTGAGAAGACATTATACTATGTTGTTTATTATACTGAGTAGTTTATCTACAAGACTTCTATAGTTTCAATATAAATTTGTTGATTCAGATTATTTCTTGGACTCTTCTTGTTCAGTGAATGCACATGGAAGTTATGTTATGTTATTTGATGAAATTATTTAGTTTTTCATCTATTCTTTTGTTATTTATGGACATGTAGATTGCTAAATAGGCCATTAAATCTAATCTGAAAGGAAGATTTCTCGTGCCCACATACTTAACTTTTGGCACATCGCCTAATTAGATTAGATTTTATTTTATTTATCTGCTTCCTTTTCCCATTCCAACCCCACAAATATAGGAGTTGACTTCTTTAAAAACTCAGAGGTCACTCAGTTTAGCACAATTGATAACCCCATTAACTGAGTTTTCGATAAGGCTATTTGCCTAGAAATTTTAGGCATCAACACCTATTGAAGTAGGTGTTATTTTCCTAGCACAATCATCTTCTGATAACAATATCTTTTTGATACCTGATCCATTTCCCCTTAGATCTAGATGTGATGTATAGGGATACGGGGATAGGTACATAAAATATGGTCCCTTAACTTTTAGTTATGGTTTTGAGAATGACACTACATTGGGAGCTTACCACTTCATGGCATAAAGTTTTGACCAATATTATGGTTGAAAAAGCTATGAAGTTGGAACTTCTGATTTAGTTTAAATATGCATGGTTGATCATGTTAATTTTTCACATTGTTGTGTGATAGCTTCCACAACATATTTATGAGTATTAAGAATCCATCTCATGATATAAGCATGAATTGTTATGAACTTAAAATGTAAACAACTTGAAGATGTATATTTAATGGGTTAGTATGTTCTAATGGGTTGAACTAACAATAGTGAGTCCTACTTGTGGGACATCAATTTTTTTAAGGTATTCCTTCTTGTGGGCACTCAAAAGTTTCAAACACCTTCATTTGAAGGTGTCATCCCATCGTTAAAATAATAATAAAATAATGTCTTCATTCGAAGGTGACCTTTCAAATAAAGGTCTTGTTTTATTTATAAAAAAATTAAAGAAAGAAGAAAAAAGTGATTTATGGAATATTTTACTCCTTGCCACACCCATCCAGGGTCCTTCATTCAATGGGACCTTTGAATAAAGGTAAACCCTTTATTTGAAGGTGCTTGGATCGCTTCTTCCCTTAAATTTCTAATATTTTTCATGGATTTTTTACCTTCAAAAGTTAGGTTGAACCTTCAAACGAAATCAACCAAAAAACATATTTTAAAGGTTTTTAGCACTCAAAGTAAGCTTTCCAATTAGTAGAATATTTAATATCTTTAATTTTTTTTTAAAAGGGGGTAAATTTTTTATTGAGCCAGTAAATAAGACCACATCAAAAGAATACAAAATATCCACTAGGGGTCAAAAGCCCAAAGAAAAGCCATAAAAAAACTCCCAAGAAACATCTCATATCCTTCATAACAAGCTCTTATAGCAACTAGGACAGGTCCTCTGGAAGACTTCCCCAATCTTCCACATTTGAAGTCCCCATGCACTAAAAAACATATTTAGCCAAGCCATCCGCCACATTATTCCATTCTCGCAGGATATGGAAAAAGGTGGCAAAATCCAAAACCCCACACAAAGAAATGATTTGCTTGACTACCAACACAAATTTCCAATTCACATGATGAACTTGATGCTTATTTAAAATATCAACCACAATATGGGAATTTGACACACAAATTATCTTTCTCCAACAAATGTCACAAGCTCATTTCAATGCCAAATGAATGGACAAAGCCTCGATAAATTTGTTTGTTTGTTGACCTCTATAGAGCAAAAAGAAGAACAAAACCACTCCAAATCTATCCTTTCCAATACCACCAACCCTAGCATGCCTAGAATTACCTCTGGAAGACCCATTAATGTTAATTTTCAACACCCCAAGAGGAGGGGGTCTCCAATGACCACATTTTTGGACCTTCATTCTTGCACACTATCCTAGCCAAGGTTGGGGACCACTCTTGTCATAGTCAGAAAGCCCTAGAGAACGAACCACATCCATATTGCTAGGATCCACAAGAGAGAAAAATCACACTTAGCCACAAGAGTCTCCTAAAGAACCCCCAAGACCCTCAGCCATAGTTGACGCATCTGAAGCTTTGTGTCTAGAAAGATCCTATGGTTATGTTCCAACCATATATTCCAATAATCAAACTAGAGCTAATTTTCCAAGCAATTTTAAGGAAAGAGGTCTTAGCAAGAGGGTTCCCTAGCAAAAGCTAGAAGTCATCCAAGGAAGAGGCATGTTTGTGCGGTTGGTTCCAGACTCCCCACCAAAAGTGCCAAATTAGTCTAACAAAGGGACACTAGAAAATGAGATGTGGAGTACACTCAACATTGCTAGTGCACATAACACACATAGAGGGACCCTAAAATCCTCTCTTCCAAATATTCTCCCAAGTAAGGCACCTATTATGCACCACAAGATAAGAGAATAAATTGCACTTAGGCTAAGAGAATTTATTCCAAACCTTTTTCCACCAATGAACCCCAACATGCCCAAAAATTTGCTTCTCAAGCTCTTGATATCCAGAGGAAACCAAGAATTTTCCTTCCAGGTTAGTCCCCTAGGCCAAACATCCCTCCCTAGAAGATAGTTACAAACACTTCTAGCTAGAATATTTTCCAGCTTCTAGCGCTCCTCCATCGAGCCCATTAGAGGCCACTCATGAGGGTCCTTCCACTTATACATAGTAACCTGATCAAAAACTTAAGAAGATTTGAAATCAGCCACTCTACACCAAGCGGTATCAAGAAAAATCCTCTATAAAGGGCCCACAAATGAGGTTTATTTGACATGATAGTAGGATGACCATCCCAAGATTCAAACCAAAAAAAAAAGGTTTCGAGCCTCTGTTACAGATCACAAAAAATCCTTGTTTAACCAGCTTGGCTCCCCTTTTAAGGGTACCCAAAATCATAGAATCCTTCCCCATAAGGCTGAGTCTAGGAAAATCAACACTCTCCACTCCCCCCAAATATTTAGAAGTGGGGATCCTAGCCCAAATCTGATATTTTTGTGAGCATAACTACCAATACAACTTAGTAGCCAAAGCCTACCCATTCAAATCAGCCCATCACAACCCAAGACCACTTCCTACTTTGTCTTGAAAATAGTATTCCACTTAACCAAGCTCCACTTATTTGAGAGGAGGTTGTATGACCAAAGAAATTGATGAGAGAGACTCAAATTATTTAATAAAAATAGAGGAGTTAGATAACACAAAACACCTATAAAAAGGAATATCCTCAACCAAAAACTTCAATATAGAGTAACATGACTAGTAGTAGAGAGCCACCTGCAAACTGTCCAATGGCTAACCTTTTTATGAAACTTATCAATAACTTCCTGCCAAAACAGCCTGGGGAGTGAACAAACAATAAGAGGAATAGCAAGATAAGCAAAGGGAAGTGAACCCGTTTGGAATCTAAGAATTCTAGCAATTCTCCTCTAGATACATTTTTGAGTATTAATGAAATAAATGAAGGACTTACCCTCATTGATACTTTGTCTAGAAGCTACCAAGTAAATATCCTAGACCTTTCTCAAGTTGACACCTTCTTCAACTCTAGACAAGTCCATCAAAGTAGTGTCATCCACAAACTAAAGATAGGATTGGGGGTGTAAATTGTTGCCCCATATCCAACCCTGAATTAGACCAAGCTCTACACAAGATTTGATAAGCACAAAGAAGGAAGAAGAGGTGATGCAACTCATAACCCACTCAATCCAGGCACTACCAAACCCAAAATCCCTCAGAATCTTTGATAGGAAATCCCATTTAACATTGTCATAAGCTTTGGCCATGTC
Organism: Sequoia sempervirens; assembly: GCA_007258455.2. Lineage (NCBI taxonomy): Eukaryota > Viridiplantae > Streptophyta > Pinopsida > Cupressales > Cupressaceae > Sequoia > Sequoia sempervirens. The sequence continues at coordinate 39,704 of VDFB02198571.1, read as the reverse complement.
TAACTTAATAAACTTAGCCTTTTCTTTAGAGGAGGCCATGGAGTGGATAGTTTCAATCATGATAATAATCCCATCAAGAATATGTCTACTAGTGACAAGCCTGCCTTGCTCCTTAGAAATTAACCTTCTTAACCATGACTTTATATGTTCAGCTATTAACTTTGTAATTATTTTATACACATTACATAGGGTGATTAGTCTAAAGAGATCCAAAGAATCAAGTCCATCCCTTTTTTGGGATAAGAGCAAGAAAAGGGGAATTCATGGCTCTTAGCACTTGCTTAATCCTTTAAGATTCCTAAATAACCTCAAGGAGATCAAGCTCGATAACCTCCCAAAACTCCTAATAGAACTCAATTGAAAACCCAGTAGTCCATGAGGTTTTCCCCTTCTTCATTTTAAACACAATATCCTCTAACTCATTCATGGAGATAGGTCTAAGCAAAAAGTTATTCATTTCGCCAGGCACCGAAGAAGGGATACAATCCAAGATTAAAGTTTTTTCCTCAATAGAAAGAGGGGAATCCTCTGTGAAAAGAGAAGAAAAGAACCATATAGAATCTTTTTAAATCTCACCAAAGTAATATATTTGGTTCCCCTTAGAGGACCTAAGAGAAGGAACGATATTACTCTACCTTCTATCCTTAACAAAATTGTGAAAAAAGGAAGTGTTCCTATCACCTTCCTATAGTGAATCAATGTGAGACTTTTTCTTCTAGAAAATCTCCTCTCGTAGCTCCCATTCCTCCACCTCCTTCATAGCCACAACTTTTAGCTTACCATTTTCCTTAGTAAGGCCATGGTCTCAAATCTACTGAGTAATGGAATCCAAGTGAACTTGAGTTTATTTTTTAGCTTGAAATACATTACCAAAGTGGTACCTATTTCAATGTTTCAACATATATTTGACATATTGGATCCTCTTGGAGAAAGAATATATTGCAGTTCCATGAGCCAGCTTCCCAAAATGCCACCAAAAAGGAACAAGGTCATGTAGTGATGAATCTCGAATCCATATAAGCTAAAATTTAAAAGACTACTTTTTAGAATATCTAGAAAATCTCAAAAATAATTTGATGAACAAATGATCAGATCCCTAAAAATTTAAAATCTTAGAGCTAGACATCCAGTTGTCTCCAACCCAGAAGCTAGACACCAAGAACCTATCCAACCTTTCTGAAATAGAAGCTTCACCACTTCTCCTATTGTTCCATGTAAACATTCCATTAAAATATTTGATATCAAATAATTTTAAAAGAGTAAAATTTTCCCTTAGAATCTCTAAAGAGTGTCCCAGATGGGCATTACATCCCTCCTCTCTTTAAGCGATAAGATAGCATTGAAATCCCCCATCATAATCCAAGGAAGAAAAGGTGATAGAGAGCACACATATCTAACATGAGACCACAATTGGGACTTACCAAGAAGATTAGTCATAGCATAGATGTTAGAAAGAAAAATCATCTCACCTAATTCTAGATTGGAAGAAGCCAGAGAAATAACCTACCTATAGGAGAGCCACTAGATCAGAAAACTCTACACGGATCCCACAAACAAGCAACCCTATTGAAATTTCCTTGTGCTACCACACTCTGACACTGATCTCTACCCCAAATCTTAGAGGCCATATTCAACATACTTTCCATAGACAACTTAGTCTCTTGATGAAAAACCAAATCAGGAGAATGAACACAAATCAACTCGCAAGTAACTATTTGGATAGGGATGTTTTTAATAACCGTTACATTCCATGATAGCACAATAATCACTAAGGTTGGGAGAAATGAGAATCAATGGTCATCACCAATCCAGACTCCACCAATGTCTCACTAATCAAATTAACCTTTTCCTAGTCCTTCTTTCAATTAGCCTTAAGGCGCTTCTTTGGAGCCCCTTTTTAGGGAGCTTTTTCTACAGGCCTAAAAGAGGAGAAGATGATTTACTTTTACCCATGTTAGTGACACCCTTCTCAACAGTAAGCCCAAAACTGGGAGGAACAGAACCATCATGAACCTCTATCAGCATACTTTCCCCCCCTTCCCAAAAGAAGAGGGATGAAGATTCATGTACATCTTAGCCTCCTGATCCCCCAATAAAGAAGAGAAGGATTTATGATTTTCTTGATTACCAAGATGCACCTCATCTAAGGAGACATCTGCCACCTGCATGTCTACTGGAACACCCTATTCCTAAGCCAAAACATCTAGGGCTTCAAATCTGTTATAGGTCTCCTCTTCTTGCCTATCCCTACGGGTTCTTTTTTGACCTCTACCCCTATTACAAGACTTGACAAGAGAAAAAACCTCCTTATCAGCTAGCACCCCTTGCATATGATCCTTACCTTTATCCATCTCCAAGGTAGAATGATAATGGGAATTACAAACAAGAAGTGCATTGGTGACCCTGAGACACTTCCACTACAAGTGACCATATTCATGGCATAACCAACATCGAAAAGGAAACACCTCATAGTCCAAGTGCTAATTCCAAGAATATGATACAATGCTAATGTCCACAAAGTTTGACAATGCATTATTCAATTCAATTTTGACAGACACACAATAAAAATAAATTACCTTTTTATTCAGTGTTTAATGAGTTGGACCAATAGCCCCCCTAAGAAAAAGAGCTACCATCTACAGTATTTCCTTGTGCTTCCACACACTGATATTAATCTCTACCCCAGATCTTAGAGGCCATATTCAACATACTTTCCATAGAAAACTTAGTCTCTTGAAGAAAAACCAAATTAGGAGAATGAACACAAATCAACTCACGAATAGATTTTTGTCTAGGGATGCTATTTATACCCCTTACATTCCATGATAGCACAATAATCACTAAGGTTGGGAGAAATGAGAATCAATGGTCCTCACTGATCCAGACTCTACCAATATCTCACTAATTAACTTAACCTTTTCTTAGCCCTTCTTTCAGTCAACCTTAAGGGACTTCTCTAGAGCCCCTTTTTAGGGGGCTTTTTCTACAGGCCCAAAATAGGAGAATATGATTTAATTTTACCCATGTCACTGACACCCTTCTCAACATTGAGCCCAGAACCGGGAACAAAAAAACCATCATGAACCTCTATCAACATACTTTCCCCCCTTCCGGAAAGAAGTGTGAAGAAGATTCATGTCCATCTTAGCCTCTTGATCCCCCAACTAAGAAGAGAAGGATTTATCATTTATTTTATTACCAAGATGCACCTCATCTAAGGAGCCATCTTTCACCTGCATGTCTATTGGAACACCCTCTTCTTGAGCTAGAACATCTAGGGATTCAAATTTGTTTTATGTCTCCTCTTCTTGCCTATCCCTGAGGGTTTTCTTTTGACCTCTACCCCTATTACGAGACTTGACAAGAGAAAAAAAATCCTTATCAACTAACACCCCTTGCATAAGAGCCTTACCTCTATCCATCCTCAGTGTTGAATGAGAATGAGCAATACACACAAGAGATGCATTGGTGACCCTGGGACACTTTCATTGGAAGTGGTTATATTCATGGCATAACTGACATTGAAAAGGTAACACCTCATAGTCCAAGTGTTGATTCCAAGAGGATGATCCAACACTAATTTCCACTGAGTTTGACATTAGATTATTCAATTGAATTTTGATAGACACTAAAGAAAAATAAATTACCTTTTTATTCAGTGTTTATTGAGTTGGACCAATAGGCCCCCTAAGAAAAGAGCTACCATCTACAGTATATCCCTTGCTAAGCTCAACCCTAGAGGGAGACGAGGCATGATTTGGCCTACCCATAGATGCATGAAGTTCCATGCAAGAGAAAAAAACCCTCGATCCCACACCAACACAACCAAGTTCATAGGAAAATAACTATTAAAAACCAGAACATGCCACCCAATCCACCACAACCAATACAAAAAAGAGTCACACCACCAAGCAAGGCGACAAGCCCAACACAATAACTGATAGGGAAATGTTGTAGAAAGAAAGAAAACAAAAGAAATTACAACCTACCCCAGGCTTCACACCCACCCAACACCAATACACTCCCCACAAAGTAGGAATGGTAACCACCAAGACGAAACACATGGCATTGGCTGGAACTCAAGCCAAACTACCTCCCAATGACCCCCACACAACTCCCTTCATCCTATGTCCATCCTTCTTGAATATCTTTAATTTGAGTATTATATTTATTTTCTATTTTCTAGTGAAGATAGGTTTTTTAACAATTGTAAAGGTCTCTATTCCACAAACATGGAAAAATAGTAAAATAGGTAAAAATAATTTTGAAAAATAATTGTCTTTTAGTTATTAATGTTCTTATTTCAACAAAAGAAAATTAATTCAGATGAATACAAAAAAATTATGCAATATCGAATGAACCTATGTATAAATTATAGCTAATCTCACTTTAAAAAGTTATGAAAATTAAATCATGCAACAAAAAATTATAGGAAAATATCCTTCCCCTAGATATCTACATTATAAATTTGTGTTTAAATAATTATATTTTTATTCCTACAAATAAAGTAATGATATACCAAATAAACTTCACTTGTTAAAAATAATCTTAACTATAAATAATAAGAAATTGAAAGTTACATAAACAAATCACAAATAATTTTAAATTTTTTTAAAAACATATATTTATAATCTACAAATTAAATCTCAAAATTACTAGTTCACATCATCTTTAAATTCTTAACAATTTAATTTCTATAGATGTCAAAAAGTAAAATTTGAAGAAAAATGTTGATTTCAATGTCCTACTTTGGTCAAAAGGTGGGACACAGTATTGTGGGATCACCCAAAGTCAATGTACCAGTGGTACCCTCAAAGAGTAGGTTGTAAGTACCTTAATACTTATTGATGTAGCCACAAGTTTGAATGAGTTATTCTATTTATAGCTCTATAATATAATTTAAAGCTACATTGTGAGAGAGTTCTTATATGTGATGATACACTATGTTATATTTCTATACCTAAATGTATGAAGATACATATTGAAGGAACAATAGGTGGGTGAAGATTGATATACATTAACTCTTATGCATGACATTGGTAAATGAACATGTCATGACTTTAGAAATGAGCTTGCATTGTAATTGGCATTGTATTAATCCATGTAAACAATAAAAAAGAATGTAGAGACTTTTGTTTTGATTCTTTAATGATTAAAAAAATATCTTGAATTAAAAATTTGCTACTATTTTTTTAATGGAACATTATGATATATGTTGAAAACCCATGTAGGAAACAATATGACTCTAGCCATGGGACTGAAGTAAAAGTCGACGAAACTAATTTGAATATATAAGGTGTACTTAAATATGAAGTGTGGTCTTTGATCCATGGCACTTGAATATATTGTAAGGATTAACTACCTGATGGCATAAATATAGACCTATCTTATGAAAAAATAATGTATAAGTTGGAAAATAAAGGATTGTATTGACCAAAAATTCTTCTTCAATGACATATTTCTAATATGTATGTTCTCTTGTTATCTAATAAAAAAATTCAAACCTATCTAGCCCTTAAATATAGACAGGTATCTCATGAAAATTAAGTACATAAGCTCAGAACAAAAGATTGCATCAATAAATAATGTTTATCCAATGGTCTATGTACAATATGCACCCTTTTATTTTATAAAATTTCCCAATAATAGTTAAATTAGGGATGTACCCTATTTTTTGCAATTAGGAATAACTCATGTGGGTTCAATGTGTTACTATATATCACTAATTTGACCTCAAGGCTTATATGACTTATTGTATAGGTTTGTGGCTCACTTTATATGACATATATCTTGGTTCATTTGACTAATAATTATGAATCCTTGTGATGTGAAGATTATGTCTACTTTTATATAAGATCACTCCACGTCATAAATGCATCTAATATAGGTGTAGATAACTTAGTATCAGTAGTATTGTGTAGATAACGGATCTCAGGTGCTATCCATCATACTTTAAAGAATAGTCAATTTTCATTAGTACCATGGAGGTGAAGGATTCCAAGGGAAATCCACCATATGATGCAAGTATGGTTTAACCAGTTGTCACATATACTATGTAGACCTAATAGATGCCAAGAGATAAATATTATATTAGGATTTAGTCAATTATCACTAGTCACATGGAAGTGATAGATGTGAAGAGCTACCCATGGTATGATAGGGCTTAGCCAACTTCCACTACTACGATGTAGCTGATAGATTTTAGAAGTTACCCCATACCAAGTTGGACAAAATTTTGTTGTTGGCATGGAGGAATAGATATCAAAATCCACCAAATTGAAAGGTACATTAACTTGTAGAAATCTTACTAATTGCTTTATGTGATGTGTGTTGTTATACTTATCTTTAATGATAATCACAAGTATTATGGAATGCTTGGCTATCATCATAGTTGGTGTAGAGAATTAGAAAAAAAAAGTAGTACTCACAATGTAGTATGGGATGCACTAATATTCCTTTCTCTTATTAGGACATAAAGAAGTATTAGTGAAGTAGATAATTCCAAAATGCATGCAATAGAATCACATCCCCTTCCTATTTCTCATTTTTTGGTATATGTGCATGAATAAATGACTGTGTAATTAAATAAAAATAACCTTAGGTATTGTGCATGTTGTTATATTTATGCCCTTACCAATAATGATGACAAGTAGTATGGGATGCTTACTTGTCATCATAGGTGATGGATGACTATAAAAAAATATGGAACCCACAATGTATTATGGGATGAACAAACAATCCTTTTCAAGATGCAATGTACTTACAAGCTTATGTTTTAGTGAACTAGGAAAATGAAAAGATGCTTCCAATAAAGTTGCAACTAATTTCATTTTGCTAGCTAGTCACTATGTGCAGCTGTGAGATTGTTAAGTTATTCTCATTGTACATAAGTGTTGGATGCTTGAGCTAGTCACACTGTGCATACGTGATGCATGCACAAAATATACCATGATATATGTGATGTAGCTATAAATTATTCACACTATGTATATGTGGCATATGCCTAAGCTAGTCACTATATATATTTGTGAGGTGGGTATGTGCTAGTCACCCTATGTTTAGGTGACATAAGTTGTAGCTAATGCTCATGTGTACCTATCAGGTGTAAATGAGCTGTGAGAACATGTGATATTCAAATGATATAGTCTTAATGTGATTTGATGTGTGTTTGTAAACCAATGTTGCATGGAAGCAACACCATATTGGAATGTGTTGAAAGTATAAGCTCAATGAATAGTTGTGGTTTAAAGGAAAAGTTAGAGATCCCATCCTTGATGTGAATATGTAACTTCTCTATTATGAGAGTATGAACTGCAGATCCTCTAATTTTAAAAAAGGATATGTAGACACAAACAGTATAAATGAATACTTGAGGTTCTGTTATGGGTTTAGATAAGGCATTGGCAATGGGTGCTTACCACTTAGTGGTGTAGAGTTGTTGTCAAGACTGTAGTTAGAAAAACTATGAAGTTGGGAAATCTAATTTAATTGGAAGATGTTTGATCGATTATGTTAAAACTAATTGTAAAAAATAAAATTAAAAATAATTATTACAATTTCAAATTTAATTATATTCGTACATTTAATTATTATACTATCACTACATTTGTTCACCTATTTCTCAACATCTCAATATTTAGATGTTTTATTGAAGATCAAATCTACCTTTGATTAAGTTTACCGTTTACATTTGATTGGCATTGTTGGAGGAGGAAAATCACGACAATTCGATTAAAATATATTGCAACTTTAACTTGGATGTGTTGAGTAGCTATTTGCAAAAGTCGATGAATTTAATGGAGGTCAATGAAGGCTTCTTCATATAGGATTCCGATTCAATGGTATCTAATTAGCAGATAGAGTTCCCTATTCGCCTACAGTTTGTGCCAAATCATTGCTTGTTGCCGTTGAATTCATCATTAGTTCGCTCTTCCATTATTTTATAAATTGTGTAAAATCCTCTTAAAAGAGTTCGATATGCAACAAATCGGAAACGAAGGCCCCTGAATCCTATTGAATTAAATGTTGCCATGCTTCCAAAAAAATACTATTGACTGAAAAATCTAATTTTTCTTCCAATTGATTTTGTATTAAGGGGTCATTGAACATTGACTGTGTTAACCAACCAACCATTGCAAGAAGGAATTTTATTAACGATGGGATATATGGTAGCAGGTAAATTCACCGTCAGTAATTCACCAGCAGAAAAAACTGTCAACAATTCACATTACTGTCAACAATTCACCGTGCGTGAAAATTAACCGACATGACAAATTCATCACCAACAATAAATTCACCACCAACAATTCACTGCCAACAATTCACCGATAACGGAAAATTAATCGCAAACTTTTAATGCGATGAATCTTCCACCGTGGTGAATTGCTGGTGGTGAATTTTCCTTGGGGTAAATTTTCCCGCAGTGAATTTTCGTAGAGCTGGAATATATATATATATATATATATATAGAGGTGACTCTACTCTCCACCCCTGTTTTCTTGTATACAATTCGAATTGAAAATTCAATTAAAAATCTACCAAAAATTTAGTTTAACTGAGAAGTAAAATGACTAAACTTAGAATAATGGAATAGTTTCCTCAAAACAGATTTGCTTTTCGACATCAGATTTTACATGGAAGAAGACACCCTTCTATATTTTCACTATAATGATTCAAATTTAATTTGTAGGACTCAAGGAGTATAATAATGAAAAACATAGAGCTTATTCCATTGAAAAAAATTCATTGTTTAACATTTTCAAGTATAAACTCAAAAATTTCCAGTAAACCAACTGAAACCCAAAGATAGCCAGAAACCCTGCACATGTACTACTTTCATCCGGACGTTACAATTTCAATTTCTTCTTCTTCCTTTCCAAGACTAATATGGTTGTGGGCGCTGCTCACCATCGAAGTGAGTTCTGTGAGCACAAGACCCATATCAGCTCGCTCGGCCTTATCAGGGTCAGCACATCTGAGGGCTATGTTTGCAACAGCAAAGGCTTCTCCTAGAGCAAAGATGTCCCACCCATCATGTTTAAGTTTAGCGTCTACAGCTTCTTCAAAACGATTCTTCTCTACCATGTGCCTTACATATCCTGGAATATGGAACTCACTGGAACCTCTTGCTTGATCAACATGCCTCTGCCCTGTAATAATCTCTAACACAACAATTCCAAAGCTATAAACATCATGTTTATAAGAAAGCTTATTATTCAAGCAATACTCTGGAGCCCAATAGCCTTTAGTACCTATTATTTTATCAGTTGATCTATGTGTGCCCTCCCAATCTACATGCCTAGAAAACCCAAAATCAACAAGCTTCGCCTCATTATCAGTAGCGTCCAGCATAGTATTCTCAGGCTTGATATCAACATGAATGATTTTATTCAGATGTAAGAATTCAATTCCCTTGGCTATACCCATTATCAATCTGAAGCTCTGCTTCCAACTGTAGGAAAACCCTATACAATTCCCTCTCAAATAGTCATACAAAGTACATCCATCTATATACAAGTAGGCCAAGTAGGATATTTTTGCTTCAATACACCAAGCATACTGCTTGTTTATGTTTGTGTGCTCCTTTCCCTGCAGAAGTTCAACTTCATTCTCCACCCATTTTTTGGTGTCGAGGGATTTATGTTCTATTTTTTTTATAGCCAAATCTTTACCTTGGAATATCCCCCTATGAACTCGTGCAAAGCTTCCTTCCCCAATTTGATAAAACTCATGCCAATAGCTTTTGATGCAAACTATTTGATCTAGTGTGAGGTTTGTATAAATTTGCTGGTGCACCAGTTCCTCGTTGTTAAGAATAGCAGGTGGTTTAAAAGGCACCATTGGCACGATGGATGATGAACCCGAATCAGCATGTTGTTGAACATCAGCTTTCTTGTACAACTTGTACACGCAGGACCATATAGACAATAACACAACCACAAAAGCTGCACCAGAGAAAAAAAATATATATAATAAAATAATGCTATTGCAAAATGCTCTTATAGCTCACATGGCAGTCATTTGCTTCAGCAATAACAATGAATATTAGTAAATTTGGAAAGTTACAATTACTCACCAACTACGACAAAATAAGTTCCTTTAAATGAATTTGAAGATTTGACCGTTGCGTCTGATGAAAAGGAATGTAAATGCCACTAGCCAATAATTATATGGAACAGAGAAAAAATATAGGATTTTATTTTTTCCTAAGAATCATTAGATTTTACCCTGGGAATAATTAATAGGAGGCAAGGTAATAGGCGGTAACAAATCCATGAAAAGAGGAGGCAGAGGCGGTTGAAAACCCAAGGTTGCAATCGGCCCTTTTACCTGCGAAAATGAACTCTTACAATGTTTTCAAAATAATACATACCTTCAACTATTTTATAAAATTAATTATCTAAATTTGTTTGACTATTGCTCTGCAATAACAATAATCATTTTTCTTATTTCCTCCCTCTCTTCTCTCATCATTAATGTAAGTATATTAAAAACTATGTTTATTTTTAAATATATTATAAACTATGTTTATTTTTAACTTTCTCAGACTAAAATATCTTTAAATCATTAATATAAATATATGGACTTTGAAAAATAAAAAAAATCCATCTACAGTTTTGAAAAAAATGTTTTTCATATTTTACTGTGTTAAAATCTTCTTCCCTTCAAATGAATTGATCTTGGTTGATTTAAGTATATTGCTTTTTTTTTTTAACTCTATTAAAAGTAAATTTTCAAATATTTTATTAAATTATAATTATAAAACTCAATTAGAATCTTTTATTTAAAGATTAATATTGATTTGACTTGATATAAATTTATTTATTTAATTTTTTCTTATATTCTAACCATAAAAGATAGTTAATTTAAAAGTTTTGTTGCATATATATTAACTAATTCTTGACAGTCAAATTATTTTATATTGAAAATATAATTTTAAAAACAAAAAGCTAAAACAAAATTTTATTATTAAAAATGTAATATTTTTTTATGATTTTTTATTGCCTATAAAATATAAATTATTATTTGACTTTTGGTGATTATAACTTTGATATTTTAAAAAAGTAATGAAATGTTTTCCAATTTATTAAACTTAATAGAAGACTCTTCAAATATTCAATGATGGGACATTCATGTTAAAATGATTTCTAAATATTTTTATAATAAATTTTAAAATCATTTGGATTTGAGATTCACAAGAACAGTTCTATTTTAAGTTAGAAAATCATGTTGGCTATGGATTGAAGTTAAAAGTAGATTTAGGGAGGAAGTAGTTTAATGTGAAAATTCAAATTGCTCCTATAATAAAGGATGAAAATTGTTAAATTTTTTATTGACTAGTTAGGACACAATATTAAGACCTCTCATTTACTATTGGAGTGCTCTACTCATAAGCTACCAACTCACTTTGTGATCAATCCTTGTATGATTAGGTGTGACTTTTTTCTCCAACAACCCTTCTTGAGTCAACCTAGAATCCCCATTTGCTATGGCTACTTTACCATTAAGCTCTAAATCAACTTTAGACTCATCATTTATGAATAAAATGTGATTTATTTCTCCAATTCTATAAAACCAATCAAATAAAATTCATCTAAAAATTTCAAAAAAATTATAACATAATTTAAATAATAAATTTCATTATTAAAAAAAAAATATTTCTACCAATAAAATCTAATTTCAATTAATATTCTTATTGATTACACATTTTTTACATAAAATATAAAAAATAAATTTAATATATTGAAAGAATTTTTTAAAAACTATTTTCCTATTCTTAAAAGCATTCAAATCAATTCTCATAATAAATTTTACCCACATCAACATTTTTCCACCCTTCTTAAACTTAGTATTAGTGGAAATTCAATGACCCTAAGACTTTTTCTTTGTCTTGAGAACCCATCTTACAGTAATGCTTTAGTTTCTTTAAATTAATCTTAAATGTTAGATTTTTTTATAAGGTAAACCGCAATCATCCAACAATATAAAGTTATACGAAGCAACTGAGAATTGTAGATCTTAATCAAATCATAAAAGTTTCAGTCACTGCAATTATTAGATAAACGAAAAAAAACTTAATTAAAAATCTCCCGAACACTTAAAAATGATGTCCATAAGGATAAAGACGCCCATATCTTCAAAAATAATGAGACTCGGATAGAATATGTCAAAAATGAGACTGAGGTAGAATAGGTCAAAACTTTTAAGTCTGTAAAGTTATGGTCACCAAATTATTACTCTTCATCTTGCCCTTTTGTTCATCTGTTGTCTCTACATATTTGGAAACTTAAATTTTTTTGTATTGATTATGATAAAATTTGTATCTGCTGCAACAAAATAAGTAATAAAAGGATATTGCCCTGCTTTTTCTGTGGATGTAGTTATATATTGACGAATCACGTAATTCGATTCGGCTTATGTTTTTGTGTGATGCTATTTCTTAATTGTTTTTCTTTTTATTGTTGTTTTAAATTGCTCTACAATTGGTATCAGAGCTGAGTGAATTTGAGAAGAGATGGAGGATGCAAATAAGTGAAGATTGAAAAATTAAACAATTGTTAGAATAAGTTGTAATTTCTACCAATTAGCATGAAAAAGGAGAAAATTAGGAAAAATAAACTACCGATTAGCTTTGCATGGATTAAGATAGACTTCAGTGTTGGCAGGTTAATCTGCAGTTTCAGAATCGTCATTGCATGATTTCTGTTAAGTCATTTCTATTTTTTGCATCCTCTTGATCTGTTTAAGATCTCTCCATAAAAGAGGCTTCTGTAACCTCTTATATACAAGAAGATGAATAAAAGTTTTCACATTGTGTCTCTGTTTTTACCCTCAGCAATTGGAAGCATTGTTTATTCAGAGAGATCTCTCAATTATGTTAGAAGACAAAGCGAAAAAACTGTCGTAAATTGTTACAAATTTAGTACCCATCTTATACGCATATTCTAGTTTGTTATTTGTATACTTTTCTAAAATTAACCCTACAAATTAAACGACTTTCTGTAAGGGTAAATTGATTGTCATAGTTAACACCATTTTTTGTGTAGGGTAAATCCCAATTGTATAGTTATACAAAGCTACTAAGCGAATTACACATCCCTAATCCAATCAACAAAGTTTCAGCCACTGTAACCATTAGATAAACAAAGAAAAAAAAAATTATAGATCTTTCAAACTTGGTGAGTGATGGATTCTAAAAGAAGTGAAAAAAATCATATCAAAGCATGGCTCAATCTTTTGAATGGATTGAATTGCGTAATTTTCATACCTTTAAAAATAAAGATCTGACAGTGTAGCAGAGTGAGAACCTTCTTATTTGAACCGGGTGCCTCTCTTTCTAAAACTGGGAAAAACTGTGTAGGTAAACATTGCAAATGGTGTCAATGAGATTCAGGCCAACAGAAATAGAGCATTTTTACGATCCACAAACGTCAATCGCATTCAAAAGAAGATATCTTCACAATATGTGAATCCCTTTCTTTTTCTCCACAACAGTAGTAGAAACGAAATACTGGTGAGAACTTGAGTTGGACAAAAAACATTAGCATGTTGAAGGAAAATGTGTTGCACTTTCCTTCCAGAATAGATACAAACATATAAAGCCATTTCAAAATTAAATATACATACCAAGCAATTAATTCTATATGTTATGTTATCTGTTTGAATTATTGTAATTGTGAAATTGTATAATTATTATTATTATTATTATTATTTTTAAAATATCTTAATATGATTACATAGTACTATGTGATACATTTCTTTGTTATGTTTGGCTTTTTCTTTAGATCTTTTTTTTAAATTTTTTTCATTCATAAGAAGTAATTATTTTGATTTGCCCCACACCAATGGAGGTCACAAGGGGGACCTCCTCCACTTCAATATATTCAACTTACAATCACTCATTCAACTTTATTCAACTAAGAAGCCACAATGGAAGTCATGGAGCCACCAATTGGAATTCCAACTTACGATGTCACTTCTAGGGATTCAAATATGGATCTTCATCTTGTGAACCATATGGCCTTGCCATTTAAGCACAACCCCATTGACTCTTTAGATCATTATTTATTATTGTTACTTCTTTTAATTTATTTGCATACATATTATTTTATCCTTGTTCTATTTGCACTTATCACAATATATTTTCCTCATTAATAATGCATATCTCAAGCAACTAATTTTTACCTCGAGATTCTAGATTCCCTATGCTATCTTCAACCTTATAAAAATTTTAATCACTCACACAATCTTTGTTATAAATCATTAGGATCCAACTTTTTAAATATTTTTCTAACTATTGTTTATGTCTTGGTTTTCAAAGACATTCATATGAACATGTAAAATCAACCAAGCTATCCTAGATTATCCACATTACAAGGAGCATTTATTCACAATGGAATGTTGTCTTTGAGAACTAAATGAATAAAAAATTGCATCAAAATCATCTAGGACATTGTTCATAAGGGTATGTGCAGGATCATCATGGAAAAACAGCCCTTAAGTGGCAAAAGTTCAGAAAAATCAATGTTAGGGAACTTGCGAAAAATTTGAATAAGTTATCTATATTATTTCAAAATATGTAAGAATATAATTTGTAGAAAATTGAATGTAGTTTCTAAACTACTAGGTTTATTTAAAAATAAATAAAATCTATTTGGTGAAAATTTGAAATTTCAATGGGTAGTACTTAAATTTCAGGGAAAAATAAGAAGTAGGTGTACATCTAACCACCCTAACCATAATAAAATGATAATATTTTTTATAAGATTTTATATATATAGTAGAAGACTCACGTCTGGATGTGATGCATTTTTTGTAATTTTTTCCAAATAAATAATTAATTATGAATTTTTTATTACAACTTTTAAAAATATAAAACTTCGTGTGTCACCACCTTAACTTGGTCAAAACTTCATGAAATTTATTTTTATTTTTTTAATCCTATATTATGTAAAGCATAGAATGTGAGATATGTTTTGGATTCAAAAATGTGATACCGTTTGAAAGTTATAGATGTTTTTCAATCACCTATTGATTAGGGCTTTAGTTGTAATTCTAGTAGAAAATAAATAATAATAATTTATTAAATTCAAATTAAAGAATAATTTATATTGATGGAAATCTGAGAATCTCCTCTAAAACCCTTTTCGCTTTCATCAATTTTGGATTAAAAAAAGTAAAATACATACCCTACAAATACCCATAATATTGCCCTTCCATGATCCTCGCACATACCCTTAAGCTTGTTGTCTATGATCACTCATTGAATGTCATAAAGATGGTACGCCAAGGGTTTGAATAGGGATAATGTGAACCATTGCAATCTATCAACTAGTTATTAGTACAAATAAATGTACTTGTACAACATATCTATTTTGGTCTATCTACAAACATATCCTCCATATTAAATTTTCATAGCTAGAAGTTAGTGTTGACGAACCTCTTGATCTCTATCCTTGATGTGCTTGTCATTTTCCTGCAACAATTTTTTTATGCAAACTCTCATTCAAATTAATATTGGAGAAAAAAAATTCTTCCTAAAACCTATGACCCAGGGTGATCAAGCTTCAATACCAAATGAAATCAAGCATAGGTGTAAATTACACTTCTCACACTAATATATGGAAGCATGTATCAGATAAATAATTTAATCATAAATTTTAAAAATAATGTAAAAGTAATTAATCACAAATCAATGATTTATATGGGGAAAACCCTTTTGAGAGAAAAAAAACCCATACTCTAGAGAAACACAAAGTATTATTCATTAATCAATGATTACAATACACTTATGTCTTTCATGGTGTAAGCTTAGAAAATATTTGGAGAAATTATGGTAGCATAAGAATACACACAAAAATCATTATATAACATTCATCTTGGTTTTCATCTTGCTCACTTGGAATTTATAACCCTCAATTTATTTTGTGTAGATAATTGGAGTCTCTCTAGCATATTTTTACTTGTGTTTCAAAACTTAAGAAGCTTGGAGTTAGATACGTGAATTTTCAAACCTTTTAGACTTGACCCTTTCAAATGACATATGGTGTTTTCAAGAAAATTACCTTGACTCCCATTAAAATTTATCAAAATTTGACAGGTTTTTGAGGTGAAAATTCTCTTTACTATTTGCAAATATCAAAATTTAGCTTTATTTTTAAGTTATGTTTATTGATGTTCACTTCTCTTTATACGTTAAAGCTATAATTTGATCTCATTTTCTTATGTAGATTGAGCTGAAATCTTAGAAATGTGCATTAGAATTTGTACATCTCCAAGATATTCTTAACCACTAGGCTAATGCTCCCTACATAATTGCATGAATGCCAACTCTTACTTCCTCCCAATGTTAAGAACATAGTCATGGTCATGGCCAATCTTCTAGATAAGATCATGGATCCTAATCTCAAGACTCTAAGTTGTAATGTTATACAATTTGTATTACATGTAGATGGTTTCACCCATCCAAGCCACCTCATATATCTTATGATGGGCATGGTTCTCTTGGTCAGCCATAATCTAGAAACTTCCTTTCACCTAGAGCTAACAATTTTGTCTATTGATGCTTGGCAACCTATAGAATATCAAGAAGAGGGTTCTCTCACTGGCTAAGAGACTTTTGATTATGGTATTATGCCCATTGATTTATGGGTAAAACTTGATGATCATGATCCCCGTTCAACCAATATTTCTCTTTCCAATTAGTAATTTCATCTATGTTTATTATTGATCAAACTATGAACTTTATTTGTTTTCATATATTGTTTGCACATAATCATGTCTAGATTTTGAGGATGTACCCTTTTACCACCTACCATTTACTTGAAAGTAGTATATATTGTTTTTTAATTCATAAAAAATGAGTATATGCCCTATTCAAAAAATGTATAAAGTAAAATATTTAATAAAATTCACTATATAAATTTATTTGAATATTAATCAATTATAATACTTGTTTCCTAATTTTATCACACTCTCATCTCATCATTTATTTATTTATTTAGAAGTACCCATTTAGCCATCATTAATAAAATTGTTTGTCAAAAACTTTAATGAATTAAAATTGACCAGAGCTAATATAAATATTTGGGTGATCCCACAATAGTGGGTTACACTTTTTGGCCAAACTTGATATTGAACTAAACATTTTTAAGTAAATGTTCACCTTTGGACACCTATAGTTGCTAAACCATTAGGAATTTGAAGATGTTGTAAACAAGTGATAGTTTGTGGCATTTTCTCTATAGATTCTTAATATATTTTAAAAAAAATGGAATCAAATTGCATTTCATTTTTCATCTCCTTTAATAACTAGTTTTTAATAGTAAACAACATTTTTAAAGAGTGATGTCTACTGTATAGCACAAATTTTTTCTATGAAGGATAAAATACTATTTTTTTTTTAATTTAGATTTTTAACTACAATATCTAGCTCCTTCATTTGGCTTCATACTATTTTATTGATTTTTTTTATTAATTATGTTTTGAAGTCAAATGCTTGAAACTACACAACACATAAATCCTAGAAAGTAGGCAAAACAACCTATACTAGGACTAAATCACCCAAAGGGGCATATGAGTGCTAGATTAGGGTTTATGCACTAATTTTAGAAAAAATTGAGTTGTTTCTAAGGTTGCTAACATGTATGATTTCTAGACTATTTGCAATTGCAAAAGTTTAGTGAAATTAAATGATCTAGTGATGTAAAAATGCAACCTATATGTACTTTCACTAATGCAAGATTTAGAAACCCTAGAATCCAATTAACTAATGAAAAACCTAATGCAAAGTCAATGCAAGATAGATCTAGGATTATCATACAATCCAAATAAAAAAAGAGGTGTTCAGATCGGGCTCACCAAAATGAAACGAAAGAATTAGTGCACCCTATCCTTGTGGGAGCTAGTGCGAGGTAGGGTTTAGGACCTAAACCTACTTCCCTCAAGTTTCATTCAAGGAAACCTTAGAGATCTCAATATGAAGGTAGAAAGGGGGAAAGTGATCTTGCAATAAGGTATCCTAGGGTGTGATTAAAGACTAGAAGAGGATTCACCACCAAGATAGGGCTTGGAAAGATAAGAAATGTAAATGACATGCAAAGTACCATGCAAAACCTAACTAAATGGCCTGGGAAATGAAACTAAATATCAAGATAAGAAACTTTGAATGAAAAAAAAGATACCTAGAAGAAGGATGATATCTAAACAAGCTCCAAAACTTCGAAATCTTGTTGTTTGATGCCCACTAATACTTATACACCAATCTAGGCAATTTAGTCTCAAACTAGGCTTTTTGTGCCAAAACTAGAATCTCATAGTGGTTGACCTTAATTCACTAAAATATAGAAAATGAGTTGTACTAGGACTCATACACCTCAAGTTTCATATCATTCCCACTATGATTTTTTAGAGGTTCAAGACTTGAACCTTCTCTCCTAGCTCTTCTCTTCCTTCCACAGTTTGTTTCTAGGTATAAAACTTTTATTTGCAACCTATAGGTGACTTTCCATGAAGATAGAAACCTTGCAATGACTTGATAACTTTCTTCCAATATTGTAAGTTAATCTTCAAAGATCCTTCAAACTTCAAGAAACCTAGATCTACAATCACACATGTAAAGAGAGAGAGAGAGAGAGAGAGAGAGAGAGAGAGAGAGAGAGAGAGAGAGAGAGAGAGAGAGAGAGAGAGAGAGAGAGAGAGAGAAACTTGTTGATTTTCTAGGAAATAGGGGTTTTCCTTGGTCAAACCCCATTTAGGTAATTAAAACTTGTGATGAAACAATGAAATATGAACGTGAAACATGAAATATGAGACATGAAAAATGATACCTTGGATGATGTCTTGAGATATAAATCAACAATCTAACATGAAGTGTCTGTGTAGAATGTAGATCTTGATCTTGAATTGGATATGAAACAATGCTTACAAATGGATCTTCAATGCTACATCACAACACTAGCTCAACATAATGCTTGATGCATTATGATCTTGAATTTCTGCAACAAATGATGAATAATTCTTCCCTTGAATGCCTTAGAAATGCTCTTGTAAACTCTCTTGATGCTCTTGCAAACTATTGGAATGCTCAACTCTTCATAGCTTATGTTTATGTCATGAAGGCTTAGGTGAAATAATGATTTGAATATTGAAAATATATCTAACTTCCCATTTATTAGATACCAAAAGCTAAAATTCATGAAAATTGAATTCAAAACCTTGATTTCCCACTCAAAACCCTAAATAGGGTCCCAATCGGACTCATATGCCACTTGTGGCATATAGCTCCCATTTGGATAGGACTCATACACCCAACATGGTGTATGGATCCCACCAAGCCTTTTCAAGTGGAGGAAATGTCGAGGAGTTCAAAAATTAAGTGTATTTGATGACTATGTCAGGATTTTGGTTGAAATAAGCCTTTTGATGCATAATAAAGGGTCTTAGGGCCCTACTAATGATGATATGAAGGTCATAAATATAAGAGATCCCAAAACTCAATGTAAAAAGTGTAAGTAAATATACTTTAAAACATTAAATTAAGGAAAGATTAGGTCTATTTAGCTTAAAAGGGCCCTCAATCTAATGTGAATGTGTAAAACACATTACAACACTAGATAAAGGAAGCATTGGGTCCATTTTAATGTTAATCATTCCCAAATTAAGTGAGGAATTGTACCTCTCCAAGAAGGGAGTGCATTTTTTTTCATTACATGTCATATTCATGGCATAATTGACATCAGAAAGGCAACACCTAATAGTAAAAGTGTTGAGTCAAAAAGGATGATCCAATTCTAATGTCCACAGTGTTCTATAGCAGATTATCAATTCAATGTTGACACACACATGAGTAAAAGAAATTACTTTTTTATTTAGTGTTTATTGAGCAGGACCAAAATCCTCCCAAGCAAAAGAGCTACCATCTACAATATATCACTTCTCCAACACTCCAAAGGTAGAGGAGGGAGACACACCCAAATAGGGACCCTAGAGGGAAGCTCCTCTATCAAATTAAATCTTACATGTTGTGGTTTAATTAAAGGACCCACCTGATTATAGAAATAAGGTCCACCTTCAAAATCCCTATTCCTATCGACCACATAGGAAAAATACACCATGAAAATGTTGTTGGATGCCAACATTATGCCAATATCCCCCTTAGAATTCCATGTCCTACAAAACCAAGATTCTAGAAATGGAAGCGACACCCTCATCCCCATAAACTTATAGATCAATAGATGGTTGCTATAACACTCCACATCCTTGGCCACTCAGTCCATTTGGATCACCAAAACCAAATAATCCTATAACCTCTTTAGGAAACCATTGATCTTTTGCATTCTAAAAAAAATTCTTTTTATGTTCCCTCACCATAAGAAGCCATATTCATATGAATATCAACCCTATACAGAGAGGATGCATGATCTAGCCTACCCATAGATGCATGCAATGCCATGCAAGAGAAAAAAACCTCAATCCCACACCAACACAACCAAGGTTACAAGAAAATAGCTATTAAAAACTAGAACACACTGCCCAATCCACCACAACCAACAAAGAAAAGAGTCACACCACCAAGGAATGGGACAGGAAAAACACAACAATCATTGATAGGGAAAAGTTACAAAAATAAAGAAAATTGAAGAAATTAGTACCTACCCTAGGCTTCACACCCACCCAACATGAAGACATCCCCCACAAAGTAGAAACAACAACCACCAAGTCCAAACACATGGTATTGGTTGGTTCTTAAGATGAACTACCTCCCAATGACCCGCCACAACTCCCTTCATCTTATGTTTGTCCTTCTTCAATATCTTTAATTTGATTATTATATTTATTTTATATTTTTTAGTGAAGATAGGATTTTTTGTAATTGTCAAGGTCTCTATTCCACACACATGGAAAAATAGTTTAATAGAAAAAAATGCTTTTAAAAAATAATTGTCTTTTAGGTATTAACGTTCTTTTTTCAACAAAAGAAAACTAATTCAGATGAATACAAAAATGTTATGCAAAATTGAATGACCCTGTATAGTCATAAAATTGAACCCCTTTCAATTTCACATACATTGCTGCATCTACTTTAGTGTCCACTCCCTTAGCATCTTGTGTAGGCACATTTTAGCCTCTACATCAACCTTTCTCCCTTCTCAGGATGCTCAAAAACCTCTTTGCAGTAGCTACCCTTGTGCACTAGCTTTTCGTCGAACCTTGTGATTTTCCCATTTGTGTTGTTTTGTAACATCATGTATTAAAACACTATCACAACATGTGGATGTCCACACATCGGACTAGCATCCTATGATGTTTGAACATTCAAAGAGTTGTCTCCGAACATGTTTTCCACTTGTCATCTCCTTTGGTCAGTGGTAACAACTCGAGATGCCCTAAAATGGCTTAGGAAGCTTCTCTTACCTCCTTAAAAGCAATATTTTCAATTCCTTGGCCTCTTCCTCTATTTCTAGCAAAGTCTTTTCTACTTCTAGCTTCTCTCTTGCTTTGGCTTTAGCCTTCTACTCTCCAACTCTTGCTTGCACAACTTCATATAGCTTGTTACAGCAAATTCAAACACTCTCAAGCTCTCTTAGCAAAACCCTTTGCAACACTCTTGGCTCTTGTAGCTATCTTACTCTCCCTCTTTGCAACTGCTTTGGCTCTTGCAACTCTCTTTGTTTTCCTCCTTGGCTTCCTATGCCTTGCTTGCACCTTTCAGCATCTTGGGATTTGTCACTTACCCTTCCAATTACATCTTTACATTGTGATATAGGTTCTCCTCCTCCAACATGGATTGCTTTTATCACTCATACTTGGTGGTGTGGGTTCTACTCCTGAGCGGGTTTTTCTTTCACCACATGATTTTTCTATTTTAGTTACACTCTCTCTTTATATCTAGTTGTCCATGGAGGTGGGAACACCAAAATAGGGGTTTGATTAAAGAAATCTCTATACAGCCCCAACACTTTCTCCAAATGTTATGCTTGTAGGTATTGAAGATATCTACTAGCTGGAGGCTTCATTAGTTGGATTGTTGTGAGCATCTTCTTTCCTTTCTTCTTCTTATCTCTATAATTTCTATTTCACTTTATTTTAGTTCTCTCACATTTCGTTATTTTCCTATGACTTAGAAGTTCTCAGTAGTCAGAGTAGAAGTAGTCATTTGGCTATTTTCTATGATAAATTTGCTCTCTTGTTCATATGAGATTCTAGCTCATCTTTGGGACTTCAATGCATTGTGTTGATGTCTGTATCCCGTGCTTTTGTCCTTTGGCCAAGAGCTTGTTAGTTTTTCTAGAAAATATTTGTGACCCACTCTTTCAGATTTTGAAACTCTTGTTGTTTCTCCTTGAGGTAGTTTAGGGTAGTTAACCTTGTGAGGCTCTCTGAATGAAGATAAATCATGAGTAGTGAACCTCCCTCCTCTATAGAACCTATATCTAAATTATAGCTAATATCACTTCAAAAAGTTATGAAAATTAAATCATGCAACAAAAAATTATAGAAAAATATCCTTCCCCTAGATATCTATGTTATAAATTTATGTTTAAACAAACATTGTTTTATGCTTCCTATAAATAAAGTGATGATATACCAAATAAAATTCACTTGTTAAAAATACTCTTAACTGTAAATAATAAGTAATTGAAAGTTGAATAAACAAATCACAAACTAGTTCTTAAAATTTTATAAATTATATATTTATAATCTAAAAATTAAATCTAAAAAATTACTAGTTCATTTCATCTTCAATTCTTAACAATTTAATTTCTATAGATGTCAAAAAGTGAAATTTGAAGAAAGATATTGATTTCAATGTTCAAATTTGCTCAAAAGGTGGTACACACTATTGTGGGATCTCCCAAAGATAATGTACCAGTAGTACCCTCAAAGAGTAGGTTGTAACTACCTTAATACTTATTGATGTAGCCACAAGTTTGAATGAGTTATTCTATTTATAGTTGTAGCATATAATTGAAAGCTACATTATGAGAGAATTATTATATATGATGATAAACTATGTTATATTTATATACCTAAATATATGTAGATACATATTGAAAGAACAATAGGTGGGTGAAGATTGATATGCATTAACTCTTATGCATGACATTGTTAAATTAACAATCTATGAATTTAGAAATCAACTTGCATTGTAATTGGCATTGTATTAATCCATGTAAACAATAAATTACAAAGAATGTAGAGACTTTTTTATTTATTCTTTAATGATTAAAAAAATACATTGAATTAAAAAATTTCTAATGTTTGTTTAATGGAACATTATGGTTTATGTTGAAAACCTATGTAGCAAGCAATATGACTGTAGCCATAGGACATAGGTAAAATTGGATGAAACTAATTTGAATATATAAGGTGTACTTAAATATGAAGTCTATTCTTTGATCCATGGTACTTGAATATATTGTAAGGATTAACTATCAGATGGCATAAATATAGACCTATCTCATGAAAAAATAATGTATAAGTTGGAAAATAAAGGATTGCATTGACCAAGAATTCTTCTTCAATGACATATTTCTAATATGTTCTCTTGTTATCTAATAAAAAACTTCAAGTATATTTAGCCCTTAAATATAGACATATCTCATGAAAATTCAATGAAGAAGTTGGGAAAAAAATATTGCTTTCACAAATAATGTTTATCCAATGGTCTATGTTCAATATGCACCCTTTTATTTTTTAAAATTTTCCAACAATAGTTAAATTAGGGATATACCCTATTTTTTGCAATTAGGAATAACTCATGTGGGTTCAATGTGTTACCATGTATCACTAATTTGACCTCAAGGCCTATAGGACTTGTTGTATAGGTTTGCGGATCATTTTAAATATGACATATATCTTGGTTCATTTGACTAATAATTATGAACCCTTGTGATGTGTGGATTATGTCTACTTTTATATAAGATAACTCCACATGTCAAAAATGAGTCTAATAAAGGTGTAGATAACTTAGTATTAGTAATATTGTGTGGAGAATGAATCTCAGGTGCTATCAATCATACTTTAAAGAATAGTAAATTTTCATTAGTACCATGGAGGTGAAAGATTCCAAGGGAAATCCACTATATGATCCAACTATGGTTTAACTAGTTGTCACATATATTGTCTAGACCTGATAGATTCTAAGAGATAAATATTATATTTGGATTTAGTCAATCATCACTAGTAATATCAAAGTGATAGATGACATTAGCTACCCATGGTATTATAGGGCTTAGCCAACTTCCACTACTACCATGTAGGTGATAGATTCTGGAAGTTACCCCATACCATGTCAAACAAAATTTTGTTGTTGGCATGGAGGAAATAGATATCAAAATCTACCAAATTGAAAGGTACATTAAGTTCTAGGAATCTTACTAATTTCCTTATGTGATGTGTGTTGTTATACTTACACCTTATCTAATGATAACAACAAATAGTATGAAATGCTTGGATATCATCATAGTTGGTGTAGAGAATTAGAAAAAAAGTGGTACTCACAATGTAGAATGAGATGCACTAATATTCTTTCCTCTTATTAGGACACACTTAAAGAAGTATTAGTAAACTAGATAATTCAAAAATGCATGCAATAGAATCACATACCCTCCCTATTTCAGATTTTTTTGGTATATATGTGCATGAATAAATGGCTATGCAATTATATAAAAATAGGATAAGGTATCATGCATGTTGTTATATTTATACCCTTACCAATAATGATGACAAGTAGTATAGGATGCTTATTGGTCATCATAGGTGATGGTTGATTATAAAAAATATGGAACCCAAAATGTATTATGTGATGCACGAACAATCTTTTTCAAGATGCAATGTACTTACAAGCTTATGTTTTATTTAATTAGGAAAATGAAAAGATGCTTGCAATAAAGTTGCAATTAATTTAGTTTGGCTAGCTAGTTACTATGTGCACTTGTGATATTGTTAAGTTATTCTCATTGTACATAAGTTTTGGATGCTTTAGCTAGTCACAATGTGTATATGTGATTCATGCACCAAATATAACATGATATATATGTGACGTAGCTATATTATTCACACTTTGTATATGTGGCATATGCCTAAGCTAGTCACTACATATACTTGTGAGGTAGGTATGTGCTAGTCACCCTATGTGTAGGCGACGAAAGTTGTAGCTAATGCTCATGTGTACCTATGATGTGTAAATGAGCTAATCACCTACATATGCAAGACACAATCGAAAGCTAGCCATGTGGTGTGTAGATGATAAATGGTTGAGCTAGTCATTGAGAAAACATGCGATATTCAAATGATATAGTCTTAAAATGATTTGATGTATGTTTGTAAGCCAATGTTGCATGGAACCAACACCATATTGGAATGTATTAAAAGTATAGGTTCAATGAATAGTTGTGGTTTAAAGGAAAAGATAGAGATCTCATTGTTAATGTGAATATGTAACTTCTCTATTACGAGAGTATGAACTACAGATCCTCTGATTTTCAAAAAAGGATATGTAGACGCAAACATTACAAATGAATCCTAGAGGTTAAGTTACGCGTCTAGAGAAGGCATTGGCAATAGGTGCTTACCACTTAGTGGTCTAGAGTTATTGTCAAGACTGCGGTTAGAAAAACTATGAATTTGAGAAATCTGATTTAATTGGAAGATGTTTGATTCATTATGTTAAAACTAATTGTGAAAAAAATTAAAATAAATTATTACAGTTTCATAATTAAAATGATTTATCACATGCTCTGTATTATATTTGTACATTTAATTATTATACTATCACTACATTTGTTCACCTATTTCTCAACATTTCAATATTTAGATGTTCTATTGAAGATAAAATCTACCTTTGATTGAGTTTACCGTTTACATTTGATTGGCATTGTTGGAGGAGGAAAACCACGACAATTCGATTAAAACATATTGCGACTTTAACTTGGATGTGATTTGCAAAAGTCGATGAATTTAATGGAGGTCAATGAAGGCTTCTTGGTATAGGATTCTGATTCAATGGCGTCTGATTAGAGGATAGAGTTCCCTATTTCCCTACAGTTGTGCATTAGTTCGCTCTTCCATTATTTTATAAATTGAGGAAAATCCTCTTAAAATAGTTCGATATGCAACAAATCGGAAAGGAAGGCCCCTGAAGATCCTATTGAATTAAATGTTGCCACGCTACCGAAAGAATTCAAGAAGGAATTTTATTGTCTTTTAAGTGGGATATATATACCATTTAGAAGCATATATGCGGAGTGGTGACTATACTCTGCACCCCTGTTTTCTTGCATATGATTCAAATTGAAAATTCAATACAAAATCTAGCTGAGAAGTAAAACTACTAAACTTAGAATAATGGAATAGTTTCCTCCAAACACATTTGCTTTTGGACATCAGATTTTACATGGAAGAAGACACCCTTGGATATTTTCATTATAATGATTCAAATTTAATTTGTAGGACTCAAAGATGCAAAAATAATGAAAAAAATTGAGCTTCTAGTATTTGCCTCCAATTTTCTAATCCATGGAAAAAATTTCACTGTTTAACATTCTAATTTATAAGCTCAATGGTTTCCAGTAACCAATTGACAACCAGGGAACCCAAAGTTAGCCAGAGACCCTGCACATGTACTACTTTCATCCGGACGTTACGATTTCAATTTCTCCTTCTTCCTGTCCAAGACTAATATGGTTGTGGGCGCTGTTCACCATCGAAGTGAGTTTTGTGAGCACACGACCCATATCAGGTCGCTCGGCCTTATCAAGGTGAGCACATCTCAGGGCTATGTTTGCAACAGCGAAGGCTTCTTCTACAGCAAAGATGTCCCACCCATCCTGTTTAAGTTTAGCGTCTACAGCTTCTTCAAAACGATTGTTCTCTACCATGTGCCTTACATATCCCGGATGTGGAACTGACTGGAACCTCTTGCCTGATCAAAATGCCTCTGCCCTGTAATCATCTCTAACACAAGAATTCTAAAGCTATAAACATCATGTTTATAAGAGATCTTGTTATTCCAGTAATATTCTGGAGCCCAATACCCTTTAGTACGTATTATTTTATCAGTTGATCTGTGTGTGCCCTCCCAATCTACATGCCTAGAAAACCCAAAATCAACAAGCTTCGCCTCATTATCAGTAGCGTCCACCATAATATTCTGAGGCTTGATATCAACATGAATAATTTTATTCAGGTGTAAGAATTCAATTCCCTTGGCTATACCTATTATCAATCCAATTGTAGGAAAACCCCATACAATTCCCTCTCAAATACATCCAAAGTTGAAAGTACATCCATCTATATACATGTAGGCCAAGTAGGATATGTTTGCTTCTATACACCAAGCATACAGCTTCTTTATGTTTATGTGCTCCTTTCCCTGTAGAAGTTCAACTTCATTCTTCCCCCATTTTCTGGTGTCAGGGGATTTATGCTCTATTTCTTTTATAGCCAAATCTTTACCTTGGAATATCCCCCTATGAACTCGTGCAAAGCTTTCGTCCCCAATTTGATAACACTCATGGCAATATCTTTTGATGCAAACTATTTGATCTAGTGTTTATGGTCTTTTGTGTTTGCTAGATTCACCGATTTCTCAAGTTAAAGGCTTACAAGGAAAATCGAAGATGATCTCTTCAACCTTGAGAAGCATTGGTTCTTCTTTAGGAAGGAGGATACTCATATTAGGAGGAGGAACTTGACATCCTAACCTAGTTCAATGGAATGATGTACTAAATGATCTAAAGATGCAAATGAAACAAAACAGAAGGCTACATAATGGAATGTGTGCACCTGGGAATCTAAAGATGACTGGAATCTAAAACACTAGAAATTCTATCTTCAATTTTGAGTTGGACTCATTCACCAAGCAAGGAAAATCAGTTTGAAATCTAGGTTTCTGTGGGAGAACTTGAATCTGCCAAATGGTTATCTGAATCTGCAAAAATATGAGTTTTGATCAAAATTGGGACTCATTCACCAAAAGTGGTGACTCTGTCCAATTAGGGTTTTCTAGAACTTTAGGATTTGAATCTGCTCTCCCCAGTCTTCTCAATATGCCTCTTCAGGTTTTTGGATCTGAAACACTGATTTACAACCTATAGAATTTCTCCAAGTATCTACAATGCTTGATGACAACTTTGACAACTTTCTCCAACCTTTCTCTTCAATATTTCATTAATCTAAACATGGAAATCACACATAAATTATAACAATTGTAAACATGTATGAAACAGATCCAATGAATGTATATCTTGACTCTTGCTTAAAGGTGATAGATCTTGAATTGAACACTTGATTGAGTCATGAAACCCTATATCACAATTTTTAGCACAAAAAAAAATGATGCATAAATTCTTTGACATGATGATCGATGCTTGAATGATGCTCTAGAATGCTTGAATTGTCTTGCGAACTCAACTTTGCTATTAGGATGGTCATTCAACTTGCTAGGTGTAAAATGAGTGAAAGAAACTTGTATTTATACTTAATTATGCAAGAATTCTCAAAATTACAACACTACAAGCTGACATGAGATCGAAGAGGATAAAATCCCACAAAAAAAATTGAATTAATTTTTATTTTGGGCCACATGGGACTCATTCGCCCAAGGTGGTGAATGAGTCCCATCAGGCATAATTTTTGGCACCATTTTA
Organism: Sequoia sempervirens; assembly: GCA_007258455.2. Taxonomy (NCBI): domain Eukaryota; kingdom Viridiplantae; phylum Streptophyta; class Pinopsida; order Cupressales; family Cupressaceae; genus Sequoia; species Sequoia sempervirens. The sequence continues at coordinate 11,052 of VDFB02198571.1, read as the reverse complement.
AAAAATGCTTATAAATGTGTGAAACCAAGTTTGGGACCCAAAAACCTAGGTGGAACTCATTCACCCAGGGTGGCAAATATGTCCCAAATCACTAAATTTGGGACCATTCAACTTGAAACACTTGAATTATTAATGGGTGATGATTTGTGTTGGGATTATCCTCAAAAAGATGCATTAAATGAGGCTTTTGGATGCAAAATAAGGCCAATTAAAGCATAAAGAAGCCTAATTGTTAATGAAAACCCTAGAAAAGTGTGAGAGTGTATTATAACACTTTACAACACTCCAAATAAGGTAGGATTAATGTTTATTTTAGTTAAAAAGAGGTTTATTAGGTTTAGTTAATTGATAAAACCTTAGAAAAGCATGAAAGTGTGTTACAACACTTTACAAGACTTTAGCAAGGTACCATTTAAATTCATTAGCTCATAAGGGGCCAAGACCTAATGTGAATTTTTCAATCACATTACAATGTTAAATCAAGGCATAATTAAGATCAATTCTTCAAGGAGGGCCCAAACAAGTGTGAAAATGTCACCGACGACATTATTCAATACTATAATTGATAAAAAAGTGCAAGCACAATTTATTCACCTTCAGAATTCAAATTACATTCACATTTATCCTAAATAGTAATAGTAAATAGTAAATAAAAAATTGGTGTGTAACATACTCCCCCCATTGTGAATCATTGTACTTGATGCTTTTATGTAGCAACATAAAACAAACACATAAAAAACATATTGTTTTTCAAGTACAGTCAAATACATCTAAAACATGAGGAAATTTTTGATGATTCTTAGTATAGTCTTCTAAACTGGCTGAGTCTTCCGCATACTAGCCCCACTAGACTTTACATTACATAACATCCCTTTTACACAAGTGAAGCCCGCATGTTCCAAGCACCTTGTCGGGCTCAAGTGTTACCACTCTAGGGTCCTGTACCTGTAAAGCACTCCAATCAATAACATGATTATCACCTGGTATATACTTCTTTAAGGACACATGTAAGACATTATACATCTTGGAAATAGTTGGTGGCAACACAATTCAGTAAGTTACCGAATTCACTACCTCAAGAATCTCAAAAGGTCCTACATAGCACAAGACTAACTTGGAAGACTTCCCATATTTAATGGATCTCTTGGGAGGTTTCACTCTTAAAAACACCTTGTCACATACAGAAAAATTATGGGGCACTCTCTTAGCATCAACATAGCTTTTATGTCTATTTTTAGCTTCAAGAAACCTTTGTTTAACACCTTTCAATTTCTCTTCCATTTCATTCAACATCTTTGGCCCAACAGTCACTCTATTCTCAAGTTTATCCCAACTTATAGGAGTTTGACATTTTTGACTATATAATGCTTCAAAAGGAACCATCTTTATCAAAAAATGGTAAGAATTGTTGTAAGAAAAGTCCACTAAAGGAAAGTAGTCCTCCCACTTGTACTGTTGATCCATGCAATACATTCTAAGTAGGTCTTCCAATACTTGATTCACCCTTTCAATTTGACTATCCATTTCTAGATGATATGCTCAGCTAATATTCAGTTGAGTCCCTATTGTAGAAAATAAAGTTTTCCAAAACCTAGAAGTGACTCATGCATCCCTATCAGAGATAATCTTCTCAGGAATCCCATGCAACCTAAACACTTCTTGCACAAATTTCCTTTCTATGATAGGTGCTCCATCAGTTAGATTCTTGGGTATGAAACGTGCTACTTTGGTAAGCTTATCTACAACCACAAGAATGGCATTGTACTTATTCCTTGACATATGAAATCCTTGCACAAAGTCCATACTTATGATTTGCCACTTTCTCTTTGGTATATCATGGAGGTGTAACAAGGTTGTAGGATGATGATGCTCTTCTTTCACCCTTTCACATTCAAGACACCTAGCCACAAATCTAGTAGCATCTCCTTTCATCCCCATCCAAAATATAACGACTTCACATCTGCCATCATTTTTGTCACTCCAAGGTATCTAGAGTATGGTGCATCATGTACTTTTTTCCATACCAAATTCCTTAACTCTTATATGCCAAGTATATACATTCTCCCCTTATATCTAAGTAATCCATTAGGTTCAAACTGAAAACCTTCATACCTAGTATCTTGCAAATTACTAGTGAGGGCTTGCTTGAATTGCAAGTAGTACTCATCCTCTTTGTATTTTTGTAACTCTTGACCTTTAAACTTGGTTTGAATCATCACTATTGAAGAAAAATAATGTATTCAACTCAAGGAATTGGCAACTCAATTCTCCTTTCCTTTGATGTAACAAATGTTGAAGTCATAATCAACTATTAACTCTAACCACCTTCTCTTCTTAGCATTCTGATTAGGTTGAGTGAATAGATACTTCAACTTGTGATGATCAATTTTGTCACTCCAAGGTATCTAGAGTATGGTGCATCATGTACTTTTTTCCATACCAAATTCCTTAACTCTTATATGCCAAGTATATACATTCTCCCCTTATATCTAAGTAATCCATTAGGTTCAAACTGAAAACCTTCATACCTAGTATCTTGCAAATTACTAGTGAGGGCTTGCTTGAATTGCAAGTAGTACTCATCCTCTTTGTATTTTTGTAACTCTTGACCTTTAAACTTGGTTTGAATCATCACTATTGAAGAAAAATAATGTATTCAACTCAAGGAATTGGCAACTCAATTCTCCTTTCCTTTGATGTAACAAATGTTGAAGTCATAATCAACTATTAACTCTAACCACCTTCTCTTCTTAGCATTCTGATTAGGTTGAGTGAATAGATACTTCAACTTGTGATGATCAATTTTCATCTCAAAGGGTTTCCCCAACAAATAATGCCCCGACAGTTGTAATGTGTGAACAACAAATGCTAACTCCATATCATCAAATGCATAATTTTTCTTGTAAGGTTTCAAATTTCTTGATTCATAAGCAATTACTTGCCCATCTTGCATTAACACTCGACCTAAGCCCTCCCTAGATGCATCTGTGATAATAGTAAAGCTACCTTTAGTATCTGGTACTTTCAAGATTGGTGCAGTAGTCAATTTCTCTTTGAGTTATAGGTCAAAGGCTTCTTGACACTTCTTTTCCCATTCAAATTTCTTGACTTTCCTTTGCAAAGAAGTAATTGGAAAGGTGATCTTGGAGAAGTTTTCATCAAACTTTCTATAATGCCCTGATAGACCCATGAAACTCCTTATGTCAGACACATTCTTGGGTACTGTCCATTCTAGTACTGCCTTGATCTTAGTTGGATCCATTGAGATTCAATCAGCCAAAATCACATGCCTAAGATAATGCACTCTCCTCTGAAAGAAGGTACACTTAGAGAGTTTACCATACAACTTATTTTCTCTTAAATGTTGTAGGACTATCTCTAAATGTCAAAAATTATCTTCCTTATCCTTAGAATAAATCAGGATGTCATCTAGAAAAGCCAAGACAAATTTATGTAGGCAATCCCTAAATACACTGTTAATTGGGTTCATAAATGTTGCAGGTGCATTTTTCAAACCAAAGGGTAGAATTGTAAACTCATAGTGTACATACCTTGTTCTAAATGCAGTCTTAAAGATGTCTTCATCCTTAATTCTCAACTAGGGTTTTTTGGATGAATGGAGAAGAATGACTATCTCTACAGCTTTGTGTTGTCATTAATGTCACCATGTTGTGGCTACAAGTCTAAGTCAGTGCCTAATTTGGTATTTGGGAGAGGCCTCCTGTGAACGATGAAGTATATAAGGAAATTTCTCTTCAAAACGCCTATTTTATGTACTTCACCAATTTTAATGAAGGATCATGGATTGAGTTGGTGATGTATTTAGATATTAGATTGTGTATGATTAATCAAGATTAAGCAAAAATATGACAACATTTGAGGTGGCATCGATGTTTTCTAGGAACAAGTTGCTAAAGGCCAAAAAACAATGCTCATGATCACCATGAATGAAGTTTTAAATGCTTTAAGAGTGATGACCCAGATTTAAAGATGAACTAATAAGTTATCAAATTGCTTGCATGAGGAGTTGTTGAATCATTAATTTTTGCATGCTCCAAATTTTCTATTTAATGTAGATTGCTTGTTGTTCATTTTCACCATTTTTCTAGTCTGTAATGAATGTTCGGTGTGGGTTAGTGAAGAAGTGTGTGAGTGTTATATTTCCCAAAGTTGAATAGTGAACATTCTTGTCCCGGATTTGATTTAGAGTCTTTTAAGTTGTCAATTTTGACTCATTTGAGACTAGCTAGTTCTACGAGATTGGAAAGACTAGTGTTCCAATTTAGCCCATTAGGAGGTCTAGCCAACTTAATGTGTTTGAGTGTTATGAGGATATGTTTGTAGTGGAGCAAGTAAACTAGGCAACCCCTAAGGTTTCAAAGGGTAAGAGGAAGGCTATAGGTCACAAGAAGAAAGCAATTGTCCAGAGTACTAACAAGTTTAGAAAGAGGACCATTTCAAAAGAATTGGTGAAGTTTAAGGGCAATGAGTTGGCTAAGCCTACTAGGAAGGCCATGAAAAAATACAAGAGTCATCGGGCCTACCTGGGAAAACATAAGTCTCCCATTGTGCTCTTTGATAGTCCTTCATATGCTGAAGGTGACACTGACTTAGGATATGGCCAGTATCTTCTCTCTCTGGTGGCATATGCAAGCTCTGATGATGATGTGGTAATGGTTTCTCCAATTTCCTCATGAACAAGGAGTGGTCGAGCATTCTCTGATGTTGATGACTCAGAATAAAGTCTTCTCCTTGTTTTTTTTTTATGACACCATGTTCTTTGCATAGGAAGTTTTCTTTTCAATATGTTCATGGATTTTTCTTTTACTCTTCCATGTTGATGTGGAGGTCCTCCAACTAATATAATACATAATATTTTTGTTCAATGTGGATGTGGCGGTAATGACTAATGGTACCCTGGTCATGTGTTTTGTCTTTTGTCTTCCCCCATTCTCAAATGATTACATAAAAACCATCTAGGGAGTTTCCTTAGAATCAGTTGACATTAGGTTTTGAAATGAAGTGAAATGAAATTGTAACTTAGCCTGATACTTGTTGCTCCCCTGTTTATAAAGGGGATTTCATGTTAGAGAGTTCAGATAATTTTGAGTCCAAGAAAGGCCTAACTGAAAGCTATGCTTAGAGAGCAATAGAATGTAAATAGATAAGTTAGTGAATATATCAAAATCCAATTTAGGGCATAAGTCATACTATACATGATAATCTTAAAAATAGTTTTACAAAGCAATATTAGTAATGAAAGAAAATATCAGTTCTAAAATATGTTCTCTCCTGTGTATTTTCTTGCAAATTATGAATGAAATTGTTAATTACGCTAAGAGGCATATTTAGTTGTAGAGGGAAGAATGTTTCTCTATAAACATTAACCCTTCTAAAAAAAAATTGGTAGTCATTTGCTTGTTTTGATAGATATTAATAATAATAATATTCACTATAGATATAAATAATATTCACTAGTTATACGTAATGAATCATATAGCATCAAATATTTGCTTGTCTAATGGAAACATAATAAAGGATGAGATATTCGCATAAAACCATTAAGATTCATTTTCTGTAACATTTTCTAAATAAAGCATTTGATGCATCAATCCATTTTTTGTTGTGTAACGACTGATTTAATGAGTCTAAAGTTATGTGTAAAGAGATGCATTGAGAGTGGGAGTCATGTATTCAAGAATTTATATCTAAAGTAGCATACTAAGAGTCTAGGGATGTGAATCATTGCTTTTCTCTACCATGGAATAGCCAATATGCTAATGCTTCCCTAGCCTATAGATATGCTCCTTCGGTTCAATAAGCGATTATATACATATGGACCCATATGAACCCATTTTTAGGGATCACTTGTTACTAGATGTTTTGCAATCAAAGGAAGGGGTGTAGGACCAATCTTTGCATGCGAATAATAAAATCTTAATTATGTTATATATTTCTCCTAAATAAATGCTTAGATATAGTTTAGACAATGCATAGTGTGATTGTATGACAATGTGCTTGTATTTCATTTTGCAATGTTTTATTATCTTGCCATGAAGGTATTAGGAACTTGTAAAATATGAATACGAATTAGAATTTTAGTGAAATTTTTGTGTAGTTAAATATTATTTCCGCTACCAAATTAATGTGGTATACAATTTTTTCTTATGAGTTCATTGGTAACATGCAGGAAAGAAAGGGTGCCAATACAAAAAGGGGGAACCAATGAGAACAAATTGAAAGACATCCTCTTATGGTTGTGTATGTGATTTCTTTATTTTGGAACTTAGAAGGAAATAGAATTATTGTGCTTATTCTTTTGGGTTGAAAGGGTATTTACTTGTGTGTCATGTGAGATGTAAGTTTGGGTTAAGGTTTAGAAACCCTTTTATCTAAGTGTGAAACTCGGATGGAACCTTAAGTGGGTCTTTAAAGAGGGTTTTTGGTCAATTTATTGGTTTGGAATGCACAAAAAAACCCCATAGGGTCTATAGCATGGTGGTAGGGGTCAAGTGGGCTTGTAATAGGGCCCCAAGGGTATGATTTGACTTTTGAAAAGTCCTCATAATGAGGAGTGACGAATTTTGAGGAAAGAATGGGGTGAAACGACTGAGGGGTTGTACAAGTGCATGTAGCCCTCTTAAATAAGGAAAAAACCCTCATTAATGAGAGAGGTACACTCTCACATCCCCATCTAGAGGTTATAATTTTTTGAGACTTCTATATAGTTGGAGAAGAAGGAGGGGGGTGTTACCCACTTCTCCTTTGGAGAATTCTGCATGAGATTGGAGGAGAAGATGTGAGAGTAGAGGAGATGTGCTTCTTAGAAGATGGTGCTCAAACTAATTGGCTTGGAGAGGAAAGATGGGTAGAAGAGCTCACTCCTGTTGATGGTGTTTTTATGCACTTCTCAACACAGGCAGCGTGTAGGTGCACTACCTCTCTTGAAAGACAATCTCCCACAATCGAATTGCAGAACACTATCCCAAGGTCTCTCGGCTGTCAGGTCATGATAGTGCTTAGATACCTCAGTAGTTGATGTGATTTGCTGTAATCACAAGGCAGTCTTACAAAAAATACAAAGTGTGGACATAAAGCATGAAGTTGGATTTTGGAATGGAGTTCTTAGGATAAAAGCTATTATACATTGGCTGTAGGTTCAAACAACAATTTTGAACTCCATTTAATTATTGGATTTGGCTTTACAATGTGCAATGAACCTTAGCATGGGTCAGTTACTAAAAAAAAGGAAAAGGGCAAAGGAGGAGAAAAGTTCCTAAGTCTGAAGCTAGCAATGAATAGTGACAATGGAGTTCCTGCAATGGACAATTCCTCAAAACAATATCCCACTTAACCAGGGATTTCATAGTATCATGGAAATTGTGCTATCTTCTAAGGGTTGCAGATATTTCATCCTTCATCCACCACATACATGCATGAATTAAAGATAAATGTTTGGGGCAGCTTCAAATTAAGTCTAGGCTAACTTTGCACAGCTATCTACCTTTAGCAAATAGCAAAAAGTATGGACCAAGGGATCATCAACAAAGCAGGAATTTTTACAATCACCCAACATCATTCCTAAGATTTACCCAAATAAAGAAAACAGCTAACTAAACAACCATAAGATCTAAGCTAAACATATGAAATTGGAGAATGAATCAAATGACAAGAGATAAATCAAGGAAATACACCAAATCAATGATATTTCTTATAAATTTATGCAGCATGCCTTTACAACATCTCAACTCTCACTTTTGCAAATGAGGGGAGTGCTCTATTTATAGTTTTCCAAAAGTTAAATGAATGACCAAGATTCATTACAAAATAGGGTTTCACCTACCCCCAAATAGATTTTCAATATAAAAATATTTTTCGTCTCTTCCCTATTTCATCATCTAGTGGATGGCACTACTGCAATTTTCGTCCTGTACCTAATTGTTGTTTCCTTTGCTATAGCTACTCTTCAAGAAGGTCTTCTTTTTTGGCTGGGCTGTCCTCTTGCTCCTCAGAAGCTGCGTGCTCTATATACTTGAGGATGACCGCTTGGAGCTTGTCTATCTCGAGGATCTCACATCTTAACGCCTGGTAGCTCCATTCCTTAGCGTTCTCTTCCAGCCGCTTCCAATCCTCGTCATACTTCGAGCCTTGGTCTCTGAATAGCTCTGATCGGTCGAAGGCGCGGGCAGCAAAACTCAGGAACTCCGTTGTGATTTCTCCGACTGTCCCGTCCTTCATTTTCTCCTAGAAGTATAACTTGATCTTTTCTGCATCCATTTGTACCGTGGGCATATCATAGCCTGCCATTAACTTAAGATACTCAGCGCATTCTACCCAAATTTTCTTGATCCACTCAATATCTGGATCCACCTTGTTCATGATCTGCTCCAACCTTTCCCTCCGGTTGACAAGGTCTCTACGCCACACATCCACCAACCAATGATCTTTTTTCTTCAGCTCTAGCTTCTCTTCCCAAGTGTCCTCAGGCATCCAAAGGATGGCTTTAATTCTCGGGAAGGTGGAGTCGTATGTCGCAGGAAAATTGGTGCAAAGTCTTCTTGTGCTCTCTAGGGATTGGATCAGGTCCAAGAACCTATTGGCTATCCGCACAGCCCTGTTGATTCTCATGTTCCCGACGTACATGACCTGTCAGAACCAATCTTTAGTAGTTTTCTCCAGGTTCTTCCTTCTCTCTATCTTATCAATATGTTCCTTGGAGAGCAACTGTGGTACGGTTGCAGAGGTGGTGGGCAGGTCGTCCACTGAGGACCATTGCTGTATGTAGTCGATTAGGGCTGCAACCTACACTTTGAGCTCGTCCTTGGAGACCTTGTCTTGTTTGATTAGGTGCACCACTGTGGCCACTGACTCCTCCAGGTGTCCAACCTTTTGCCCTCTAGTCGCTGTCCCTAGGTCAATGGTGGAGATGTTATAGCTCACCCCTGTTTGGCCAACTGTAGGCGTTGCAACTTGCGCTGCTCAAGAGCTAGAAGTGTCCATTATTACCTTGGATCTAACCTTAGGGTGCTTCTCCTTCTTTGTTGTGCTCAGGGATCGAGCCAAGATAGCCTCCAATCTCACCCTTGGGTCTTTTAGGACATGAGTCGTCTTTTCCAGTTGCTTCTCCAACCAATCGGGTATAGCAGATTTATCTTTGGGTGTGTCATGGCTGCCCTCACCCTTCTCAGTCAGAGGGAAGACTTCTGCCTCATTTTCTTTTTGGGGCTCCTCTTTCTCTTTTGTAGCGTCCTCTTCCTCTTCGTTGGAGTCGCGAACGAACACGAGGTGTTTGACGGGCAGCCTGGTGGACAATTGCTGGGCGGGACCTCCTTCTATCGCTGTCTCTTCTTCTTTCTTCTCTTCAGCAGCCTTGGCCTCCGGGCTCTTGCCAACATGGGTCTCAGCCTCACATAAATCCGTTTGTGGCTGCTCTTCTGGTGGCTGCCCCTCTTCACCAAGTGGTGACTTTTCTGCTTCCTCCCCAACATCCTTTAGTTGCTGTGCCAATTCCTCCTCAAGGTCCTCATCAAATGTTTGGATGATCTCCTTGGCAGCCGAGCCATCCTCCTCATCTCTGCTCTCAGAAGAGCTTGTCTCTTCTCCCTCATAGACCACCTTGTCGATGGTTCGATGCTCATACTCAGGGTGCTCATGATATTCATCAGCCTCTTCCTCGATAGGCTTCGAGGCTTCCTGCTCCCGCTCCTCCAACTTTTTCTAGATTTGCATTGTGGCTTCCATGGCTGGTGGCCCTGTTGGCAGTTGTGAAGGCTGAGCTGTTGCGAGGGCTTGGGCGAGGGCTGCTTGGAGTGTGGGATCCATTAGGATCTATGAGAGCTCAAGGGGAAGACTCTGAAGGTACCGCGTGATAGCCTCGGGTATAGTGGAAAGGGGGACAGGCAATGTTATTGTTGCCAGAGGGAGGCATGTGATTAGAGACATGGTGGCAGAGGAAGGAGGAGTGGTCACGCCTGAAGAGGAGTCAATGATGACCACTGACCTGACCAGGGGTGAAGGGGCAAGATGGACAGAAATATCCACTGCCTACGGAGATGAGGCGACCACGGCCAGGGAGGCAGGCAGTGCACCAAGAGGGGGAGGGAGAAGTAAGGGAGGCTGCAATTCTGTTGTAGTCACTGTCTGTTTGATCCTCTTGGGAGATGAGCCTCCCGTGTCTTTCTTTGCTTGCTCCTTGGGATCTGCAGACTGGACAGTCTCCATGCCCTTTCTTTTCTGAGATCTGGTGACGGGGGGAGACTTGGAGGTCTCACCAGTCGATGTGGTGGTGGCAATATCCTCCGTGGCACCTAGCTCGCTCTTGAGCCCTTCATATGTTAGGACTACTCCTTGCCGCTTTAGGTGCGCCACCTGCCCATCGACCCACTCCTTAGTGCGAGTTATGATCGGTTGAGTGATGGTATCTAGGTCATCGACCTCTTGTTCATCCCAGTCAATTGACGGTATGAGCAGGTTAGCAACGACAGGGTACCTCAGATGCATTATCGTGGACTCGTCCTCCTCGAGCTGGTCTGGTACCGGGAATGGCTGCACTCTCCTTAGGAACACTAATGTCATGCGTATGTAATGCCTGGCAAGCACCTCCTTGTCATCTTTACAGTCGGCCCAAAAATCTTCAATATGGTATTAGTGGGCATATGCTGGCCCTAGTGCTTTCCTCACATGGCCATGTGGATCCATCCGTGGGCACGCAGTGTACCAGTCAAAATGATATTCCTTAAGCTCCTTCTCAGAATTACTGGTGCATTGAGAAGTTTGTAACCGGTATAGGCCCTGGCCAAGGGTCATGTGATAGGAGATCCCTGCCATATGTTTATTGTTGAATATGGCCTGGATGTGCTAGAGTTGTCGAGAAAGCTCCAGGAGGATGATCCTGTCATTTGGGTACCTCGGCAATCTGTTTGGCCGCTCCGTGAAACCCTGGGCCTGGATGTAGGTAAACTTTGGGAACTGGATAAATAGGAAGGCATACTCCTTCAGGAGTGCCCTGGTGCTATGGGAGACTCTCCTCTTGAAGTATCCGGTGATCAATCT
>VDFB02198570.1:4064-16927 GCA_007258455.2 Sequoia sempervirens | reverse complement strand
TGAATACTGAAAAAGCAACTGAAAAAGCACAGGATGGCAGGATAACTGTGCTCTGATACCACTGTCAGAACCCTGGTGGTTCTCAAATTCCAAACCCTAACTGATGTTTTGATGTTTTTTGCAAGTTTTGTGATTTTTGTATTTTTTTGTGTTTTCAGGCAAATAATAAAAAATGCGATTTTGCTAATAAATGCAAATAAATTCTAGAACGCATTTAAAGACTCAGATCTTGCTCAGGAAACAAGGCGCATCAATATATTATCTTATTTGAGCTTTTACAATGTCAAAATCTGAACAAGGAAAGCAATACTTGAAAATTTATTAAACCTGGTATTTAGAAATGGCGGCTGTAATAAATGCAGAATGGTACGGCCAGAAATAAGATTGAATCTCCAGCCTCGGAGTACAATGCAAGATCTCCAGAAAAGCCCAAGAGAAATCCAACGCCTAGAACTGAGAGCCAGGATCTGAAAGCAGGACGAAAAAATCTCTGAAGAAATAAAGTACGGCCTGCAAGTACAGAAGTACGGCCTGTCTGCAGCAGCAACAAGAATGGTACGGACTCCAAGTAAAAGATGCCTGATCTCTGAATAAAGCCTTCTGATAAAATCGCCTTATCAATCTGATGATTTCCTCTGTGAATCTCTGAATAAATAACTGAATAATCCAAACTGTGATCTCTGGATGAAACCACCAAGTGCAAGCTTCAACTGGTATTTCACAGCCTCAGTCTGCCTGATCTCTGAAGAGTTTTCGTTCTCCAGAAACGATCGTCTGCCAGAAACCCTAGGGTTTGCAAACTCCAATGCTCAGAGCAATAAAGACAAAATTGAATAATAAACAGGATAGTTCGATTTTGCCTTGAGAAGGTATATATTGCCTTGAAGAAAATTCGACCCAATCTTCATTTTAATAAATCATTTAAATTAATGATTTAATTTGCACTTTTGACTTAGGAGGAATAATTAATTATTGGCATCCACTTTTAATGAGTATAAAATACTCATTAAGTCACCTTTTAATAATTTATTATAAAGTATAATAAATACTTTATAATTGAGCCAAATAATTAAATATTTAAATACTTCAATAAAGTGACTTTATTATAAAGTCAAAATATTAAATATTTAATAATCCATTAAATACTCTACGCTTTCCCTGCCTAAACAAATAACCGCCGAACTGGCTCATTCTCGAAATGAAGGAGTCGAACTGTGTGCTCGGCTCGGGAATAGCAATTTTCGGGCTTAACCTAACTTTTCTAAAAATAGAAAGCTCTCAAAACGCCATCGGAAGACACCAAGGCCCAACCCGAGCATAACTACAAACCGGAGCTACCAAACACCGAAAGTAACGGCTCCAAATGATCCCTTCAGACACTTCGCTGCCTCTACGATCGAATGATAGGTTAACCTACACAACAGGCCGACCAGGTTGGGGAAATGACATTCAGCCTAAATCTTGTTTAGTGTCTTCTCAAAACATATATAGCCCTTCAATAGAAATATCATATCAGCATTCTGAATTCCAACAAAAGCATGAGAATATTAACATATTTAGTTGTGCTGTTACCATCAGTCTAAGGCAGCCATATCATACCATGAAATGGAAAAGTTGCAAATACATGCAAGGGAGATGAATGGCATTAGGAAGAAAGGTTAATGATAGTCCATATGCCAAAGGAATAGTCACAGTCCTGAAGGTGTTGATAGTGAATAGCAAATAATAGGACAGTCATAGAAGTTAGTAAATGGGCAGTCACCATGAATATTTAATAGTGATAGTCCTCTTTAAACATGAGAGTCATATAAAGGTTATGCAAGCTTCTAGTGGTTCAAAACCCTAGCTAATGGAGGATCAGTTGGTGGAATTGAAGGACAGAGTCAACATGAAGAGAGTGGGTGAAAGGCAAACAAAAAGAAGAGTTTCAGACTATAGTTCATATGAAAGACATAAATGGAATGATATGAAAGACATAAATCATGTGAAGTGCAAAAGGTAGTGGCAACATTCATCATTAAGACTGAAGCATGGTTTCAAATGTAAGGCAGCCATATGAATGATAATATGAAGGGGCAACAGTCTTTATGGGTGAAGCAAAATCTAAATCATTGTCAAGGACTGTGATCGAGTGCATTGAGTAGAGGGCAGTTATTACAAAGAACAGCCTTGTGTGTCCTCGAGGAACGGTTACCATGAAGAACACGGAGCATAGTCCTCTTTGACATAGAAAAGACAATCCTCTTTGAAGTATGACAGTCCTTGAGTGTCATGTCCCCATTTTGGAGCACTAAGGAGAAATCATTAAATTAATTATTTGTAAGGTTATCAAATAAATAAATATTAAAAGGTGACTTTATATTTAATTAATTTAATATTAAAGTGACTAAATACAATAATAAATCATAAAGTCACTTAAGTGAATAAAATAATATTTTATTCTAGAAGCTTCTTGGAGACTTAAGGAGAATTCTTTATAAGGAGCTTTTGTCTTTGCATTTGGGCATCTTGGTTGTTGAGATCTTTTCTACTACATTGGTGAGCTTGAATGCTCTGCAATTTGGCTAGAGTGTTGAAGACTCTAGGGTTCTGGTTTCGTTTGTGAAACACCAAACCTAGCTGGTCATTTTGGGAGGAGATATTTCAGTCTTCTCACTTGTGCAAATTTTGTGGCCTATTGGCCAAATTTGGGGAAGAATTGATTTGTGCTTCATTGAAGAATGATTTTCAGTTTGGGCATCATTTCTGGTTGGGCAATATTGAGTACCACTTTTAGTTATAAAAGGATGATTTTGACAATTGAGGAGTTCGATTTATAGCAGCCATTGAAGATCATTCTCAGAATTTAATTGCATAATTTGGAGACGGATTTCAGTCCATTTGGGACAATTTTGTATGTGGAGATAAGCAGCTACAAATTGGTGAAATCGTGGAACATTTTATGCCAACACGGAGGACAATTTTCAGATTGTATGATTCAGATTTTTGCACATTATACCACCTCCTTGCAGCGATTTTACTTGGGTATTGGAGCACTCCCTTTCCCAGGTTTTGGCACTGATATTTGAAGTGATTGAAGAGACATACAAGCTACCACAATTTTATATCAGAATTTCCAGATCAGAACAGGGGCAGCAAAAGTTGGAGGGCATTTCTTCAATGAAGAGGCACTACATCATCAGCATATGATCCCAGGTTTTTATATGCATTTTTCACTTCATATTTTAGAATCACTTCATTGTAATAGTGTTGTTAAACACAGCAACTACAGTTGCATACATTCATGTCATTGTAAGCCAAGAGTCTTGGCAAATCATTCACAATCAGCTTGCATTTAGTTCATACACCATTTAATAAGAGTAGGAGTTGCATAATTATCATAGCAATACATTATTGTAATCAGCTGGGAAATTATTTTGCAATAGAAGTTCCTTTGCAGGTTACATGCCAAATGTATGACGAAATGCCACTTGGCTGTAGCTGCTCATTTCATCAAGTTGTGTCATTTAATTGCATTAGAAAAACACAGAAACATATTGCATAGCATTGTTATTTTATTATTAATCAATTTGCATCATTGGAAAACCTCTCAAAACATCATCAACATCAAGCAACAACAAAACAAAGCAATCAGAAATTTATAACAGCAAGTTCAAACTTTGCAAGACAACTGTTTGACAAAATGTCCAAGGCTTGAGAAAGTGAAAATAAGGTCATATTTTGCCAAGGACATTACATTGAGACTGTGACCTAATGTGTATCAAGATTAATAGGCAAGACAAATCAGGACAGCAAAGGTTAATAGGTCAAAGGATTATAGAGGGTCATGTTAGTCATTATTATGGTGGTTGGATAGTCCTTATGACTGCCATGACAGTCTTCAGGCAATGACCATAATGGCTATAATGAAGATGCAGACATAGGATCTCTTGACTGTGTTGAAATGGCAGAACTCAATCACAAAAGCATGAGCAGAGTTTAGGGCAGCTTGCAGTGAATGCACAATCACAGTGAAATACAAATGCACAGTCATCCATCAAAAGACAATGAACTATGAATAAAGAGTCATTTCCATGCAACAAGGGTTGTAGGATGGAAAAGACTTTTCAAACCTCTTGGAGAAAGATGAAGTCAAAACTGCAACAATGGATCAAGGGACAAATATTAGCCTTCAAAATTAAGGAAATGATGCATGACAACTCAAGGATCCATATATCAACACCATGACTGTGATCATTGAAAGCCTAATGCATAGTTTTGAGTGAGGGAAAAGTTTCAAAGTTGTCATAGGGAGACAAATAAAGGAAAGTTCGGCTTTCATGGGCAATTTGAAAGGGGGCAGTCTTTAGTGGCATGTTTGGACAGTCTCAAGTAATGCATGAAAATCTATGCTCAAGTGCAGAGCACATAAAAATGGTAGGTCTAATGTACACAGATTTAAAGGCAGTGTTTTCAAATTAAAGCAGAGATCACATGTTATAAAAAGAAGGCAGCCAAACTTGATGACAATAAACTCAGAAAGAGGATAGAAAGAAGAGTTTCACAGTATAATGACAAGTATCATGTGATATGAATTATTTGACTGTTAAAAGCAGCAAAAGTAGGTGAGGTTCATGAGTGAGCCTTGTTAATAGTCACTACAACTTGAATAGAAGATATGTTGTGAAGCTATGAATGTGCTCAAAGTCATCGAGAAATAGTGACAAATAGTAATAGAAGAGACAATTGCCTTCATAAACAAGGAACCCCAAAACTAGAAAAGATGCTGAGGTTAGAAATAAAAAGGAGGCTACATCTCTTTCTGAAAATGTAGATTTGGATGCCAACTTACTTAGTGGGATGTTAGAAGGAGATTAGAGGAAAAGAGAATATCATGTGTGAACAAATATAATGACACCTTTTTTGGAGGATTTGGTGCACTTTACAAGGTCTTTTGATCACAGTAGATGCTCATGTGGGTCTGATCTTAAGCAGAATAAGAGATATGCATTGCTATTGCTCTGGGAACTGTCTATAGTCAACTATGCCTTGTAAATGTAATGATGATACAAGAGATGAATATGCCTATGATAGTGGACATCCAAGCGCACAAGAGTCTCAGGAAAGTGGGCAGTCCACAGTCATAAAAATGTCAAAAGTGTCACTGTCACTGTCCAAAATCAAAAAGATAGTCTACATTGCAAGAATAAATGGCAGTCAACTCAATACAAAGGGCAGTCTCAAACTTCATTTAGCACCTAGTTATCTACTCACGTACTTGTCATCATGCCTGCTGTCATTCATAAGTTTGCACAAGTCCAGTGACCTAAGATGTCAGTTTTGGTGCACTTACAAGTAGTTTTGGCTTGTTTTAGAAGCCTACATGCAAGTGACTAGAGTTCGGTGGAGTTTGAGACCAAAACCATGCAAATTGGTGCAGTTTGAGGCCCTTAAAAAGTGGCTTTTTTGCCTTATACGCCCAGAAGCTTGAAGACCTCATGCAAGGGGTTTAAACTAAGATTTTTCAGTCATCTCCATGCTTTTCTTGGAGGTTCAATTCCAATTGAGTTGAGAAATGTCATGTCCCCATTTTTAGAGGCATCGGTGATCGTGAGATTTGGCCTATCATGAGACCCTCGTGAGGCTGACAGAGTGGTTAGAGGGTCGTTTGAGCTTGGCTCAGCGTCAGATTGGCAGTATTGATCAATTGGCTTTCGTTTGGGCTCGATCGGAGACATTTTGCAGAATTGCTATTTTTAGCAGTTCCTGGCAGGCAGAGTGGGACCACTGCTATTTTTAGCAGTTTGGCTGTGGCGGCATCAGGAATCATTTCAGAGTTCGTCAGCATCAGACGGATCAGTCATCGGGTTAGAAACGAGGAAGATATTAATATTTAATGACATTTATTAAATATTAATTAATGAATGATTATAATATAAAGTTATAATTTAAAATTATAACTTAAGTGATTTCTCACTGAGGGGTGCGCCCAACATTAAAAGGGGGCCAGTTTGTGAATTAAATTATTATAAAATATTTTGGCTGAGAACTATTGAAAATAAAAAGAATTAAATTGTCAAATATATTAAAATTCCCTATTATTAAGGAATTCGCCCTTTTTGAGAAGATTAAAGGGTTTTGCCTTGAAAGTTGAGCCATTATGACATTTGATGATTTGAAAATTTGCCAGTCTTTGCCAGAGGACGAAGCTTTAGGGTTTGAGTTCGTTATTCGTTGGAGAACGAGCCATCTCCATTGAATCAGTTCAGAGGGTGTGAGATATCACCCGATTTACTGCAGTCGTGGGATTTCTTCATCCAGAAGAAATTACAGAGCTTCAGAGGATATTTATTTACAGAGGGTTTCAGAGTATTCTTGCATTCAGAAGTCATTCAATCTATTTCCAGAGGTGCACCATATCTCAGAGATTAGGCAGTGAAGGCAGAAGGACGCATCTCATATTTATTGCTGCTGTTTTAAAGAGGCCGTACTGCTGTACTTGGCCGTACTATTGAAGGAAGCTATATTTTTTGTTCTCCAGAACAAAACATCTTCAGCTTTCATCTTCTGACATTACCTATCAGAGCGCACCATATCCAGGAGGGATTATACATTGGTTTTGGTGAAGGCCGTACATCATTCATTGCTGTTCTGTCAGGCCGTACCTTGCTGCAGGGCCGTACAATCTGTCCATGAGCCGTACTTACCAGATCAAGAGAAACGCCCTTTGTTTGTGATCTTCAGTTGCATCAACTAAGGCGTTGGGGGTTCCAGAGGCCAGAGAGATCGCCAGACAGGAGGAATAGTGAACATTTATTGCAGCCGTACCTTTTTATCATCATTTATGGCGGCTGAAATCAGGTTCCTTAAATATTGAAATTTCATTGTTTTATCCATTGCATGTATCTGGGTATTTTGTAAATCTATAGAGAAGATCAAATAAAGATACTGGCATCCATATTCTATCTATTTCAGAGCTATTTAATTTTTATTGAATTTATCTTTCAATTATTGCAAAAATCGCCATATTTCATTTATTGCCAAAAAAAACCCAAAAACGGTTGAAAACCTAAAATCTTCAGAACAGACGAACAAAACCATCAGATTCAGAACAGAGGGAAACTAGGGTTTCTACAGAAAACTTCGAGGAGCATGCACAAGTCAGAGAGTTCAAGTCAACTCTCAACTCTAGAGTTCACATCCAGTTCAACTCTTCTTGCACGTTCAACGTTGTCCACGAGGTGCAACTTCAATTATCCGAGGTGGCTTTCTATAAAGCAAAATCTTCAACTCTTTTTGAGTTAGTTTTTTCATTCCTCTTTTTTCCTTATGCAAAAGAGATGCAATGTAACTCTTTTTGAGATTAATAGAGTAGCAACTTGGTTTATTTTTCAATATATTTCAAAGATTTGTACAAGAAAACTCCTTTTATCAATAAAAAGCAATTTTTTTCCTTCTCAAAATTCTTGTGTTGAGTGTATTATGAATGATTTGATTAAGTTTTTGTGATTTCAATATTGAATCCTTAAATTAGGTCTCATGTAAAACCATTTTCATGCAAGAATATGAAAAACTTATGTAGGTCATAGGCTGTGTTAGCTGTTTTTGGAGTTTGTAGTTGTGAAACACACCGTTTTCCTGCAACAAAACCTGAAACATAACCTCCCATTGAAATACTTTTGTATAAGTTGGTCAAAAGCTTGAGTTGTGCATAGAATAGAGCTGTTTTTGAGAGATCATGAGTTAGAACAGCAGGTATAAATCTTTTCATCTTTGGTGCATCACCTTCTAAGTTCATTTTATATTAAATCTCAGTTTTCTAGCAAGCTTTAGGAGGTACATCAAGGGGAACCAGCCCGCTCTGGAGGTTCATCTTCACCATAGGCAACCCACAGTATGAAAATGATCCAATGTTTCATAGGATAGCTGAGTTTCATACTTAGCTTAAGGGTGTTATCCTCATGACAACACTACCATTACATGGTACAATTCCTAATTGATGCAGGGCGGGTAGCTTTCTGAACCTAGTAGCTATCAGTGCTAGAAACACATTGTGTTCTTTACAATTGTCCTAGCTCAAGCTTCATTTCTTTTAATTCATTGCAAAATATGACATCAATATTGCCGAACGGTTTTGTTGGTGTGTGCTTGATTTGACAAAGTCTTCTGTCAATATTGCAAAGCATTTGAGAACCAATCATTGAGGCTTCATCAATAAGAAAAATTTGTAATTGGTCAAATTTCTTGCTTAAGCTATCAAACATGTTCAAATCCAAGGGTAGCATTTTTGAAGAATTGCATGGTAGATGTAACATGGAATGTGCAATGATGCCACCTGCATTGTATGCAATTTTCCTTGTGGAAGCAATAATAACACCTTTAGGTTGAGTGGGTCATTATCTAGTTGCTTATCATAGAATTGGATCATTGCTTCAAGAATTGCTTTAGCTGTGAAGTTTTTTCCTGTGCCAGCTCCACCTGTCAAGAACAAGTACAATGGAATTTTGGGTGCAATCCTTTTTGTCATTATCACATCCTTTAGTATTGATTGTTGTTTTGTGTTCAATTGTCTTCATAGATTGAAGTATTCTTGGTTGCTAAGCAAGAAAAGATGAGTTGTTTCTAAGAACATTGAGTTGAACGTAGCATTTATGAACTTTGTATTTCTTGTGTGCTTTAGATCAGTTATAATGTCATATTTATCTATCCCATTTTGATCTTTGTTTGCATCAATTTCATTTCTAAGGTCTATTGCTAGATAGGTGTTGTTGTAAGATTTTGTAGCAACGTCATCAATGGTACCCCATCTAAAAGCAATTTGTGTAGTGAACATGCTTTCGATATTTGCAGCTTGTGCTTTGTTTGCATTGAATGCTAACTCCATGTTTTATAGCCAATTAGCAAGGTTCATTCACTAGACTTGAAAGACATACAACATAAGTTTCTCTCTACAATAATTCTTAGGATCAATTTTTGGATTGTATTTTACATAGGGTATGATCTATGGCACTACTCTTTTTTCGATCTTTGTTGAATTGCTAGAGTAGAAGGTTGTATATTCAACTACTTACAATTTTTCAAAAGCTTTTTGTAATGTCCTTCTCAAGCATGATCTTTCCAGTGACCGTTGGCCTATTCGGAGACCCGTAGGCTACTCGGAAGGTAAAATTAGGGTTTCTTGTTTGAAGGATGCTCTTGCTTGAGGTTGGTTGATTCAATGGCGGATTCTTTCTGGGTTTTCAGAGAGCTTCGCAGTGATATGTTCTTCTTGGCATTCTGAGCATCTTCAGGAATTTACTATTTTTAGTAAATTCTATTTCTGGTAGTGTTCTTGTTGGTTTCGGCATGGTTGACTTTCTACTTCAGACTGATCAGTTGGCTTGCTCATTTATGGCTTCGGGGCACAATTGGAGAGATAAGTCGAATTATTTAATTAAAAGTCATGTTTTAATGTTATATTTTAACATTGACCCCCTTGGCCTAGCTCGTCACTTTAAGTTGTTTTAAAAGATGTCTTTATGGGTGGGCGCCTCATTGAAAGAAATTAATTATATTTCTTATAAAGTAAAGATTAACCCAAGCTCAAATTGGACGCCAATTTCAAGAAGGAAATAAAGTATTATTAAAAGTCAAAGTTTGTTGGAAAAGTGGGACGCCTTCTATTGAAGGATTCGGGTTTGGTTCGAAAAGGAAGTTTAGGGTTTCGAGAAAGATCATCTGAAAATTATAAAAGGAGGCCATTGGTTATCATTGAGATTATCTTTTGTCTATGCTATTGTTATGCTGCCGAAATGGTTGCTGGATTGCTTCGAGGAATGAATGCCTCCTAGCCTTGGCTCGACTTCGTGCTTGAGAGATAGCACCTAGTGGAGAAGTTTGCTTATTTTGAGTGAGTTTGTAGTGAGGTTTGCATTGTAGTGTTGTTTTGCCATTAGAAGTTCAGTTTATTGCATTTTATGTCATTTTCTGGAGTTGCTGATAACAGGGCTGAATCTGTAGTTTCACTCATAAATCAGAAAACAAAAATAATCTCATTCTGGGTATTGTGTCATTGCATCTTATTGGTAAGGGCGCCCCTTCATGAATATTTGCAGATTTTAATACGAAGCTTATGATTTTATAATGCAAATCCGTCATTCCTTGAAGGCCGTACTTTCTGGAGTGCGTTGGGATTCGTGTCAGTAATTAATAACCATTTTTAGATGCCATTTCTTATTACTAAGTTAGGCGCCATCATTTTGAGGGTCTATTGCATCAGATTTGAGATCATTTGGGTGAGAAATGAGAGAGTTATGAGCATATTGCTAGGGATCTGTGTTGCTGGTTATTTATTTAAAGTGCAGGTCTGTCATAACCAGATTTAAGAAATCTGCATTTTCTTCCTTGGATCGGAGTTAAGAAATCATTAAAGGCTTTGTCAAAGATTCCATGTTGTTGCAGCTATTTGAAGAGCTCTAATACTTGATCTTGCAGGCATTTACATATTCATTGTAAGCTGAACAGTAGTACTGTCAGCATTTCCTTCAGTCTTACTTTACATTCTGTTGATGCAATTGTATTTCTATATATCTCCGTCATATGGTAGCTCCCATTCCGTCTCGGGTTGGAAAGCACATTCTTGACGTCGAGTACTTCAGCATTCCTGCTTATTTCCTTTAATTGCATTGTAATTCCTTTTATCTCCGCCATATGGTCGCCTCAATTCCATACTGGATTGGGTAGCACATACTTGGTGTCGAGTTTGCTTTCAGTACTTGTAGCGTAGAAGATCCTCTGACCATATGTTCGTCCTTCGCGGACACATTCTTGGTTAGAGTTACCTTCGGTTGCATTTTGTTTAAGGCACTGACGATCCTCTTGCCATATGACAGCCTCTCTCTTGTTGAGATTGAGTGCGCATTCTTGGCAACGAGTTAATTGTAATCTGCTGGTTTGAATTATCTAACCCTAACGAGTGTTATCTGCATTGTGGTGTATTTGGTAAAAATTGAAAAATTTGGCTCGAATATTTCACTTTGGTCATTATGTGTATTTTTCTATTGCAGATGCATACATAATATTTTCAAAATCATCTTGTACTTTTGCCAATAGTTTAGTGATTTTTAGCATAAAAACTCTATTTTCTATTAGTGCAGTATTAATGAAAATAATTTTCCTTTAGCATTTACGCAATGGAAATGACAAAACAATGTGAACAACTTGATGACTGGATATTTGTTGATAGTTAAGCAATGCATTGCCAAATTTTCTTATGAATTGTATCTTTTCGTTAAAAGCATTAGTGCTTTTTTGTCGCAATTGGTGAAATGCAAGAGATAATGTTCTATCTTGTTTTGTCATGTATGAACTACAATAAGATGCATCAACATATGCATCTAATGTGAACTTTGTGGTTGTATTTGCATACATTGTGTTGGAACTTGCTTTGCAAAGGAATTTATCCAAATATTAGGTGGATCTCTTTTTAGCGTCACATTTTTTCATGACAATGTTGATTGTAGCATTGCAATGTAATTTGTTTCATCCATTTGAAATTCATGCGAGAAAATTTCAAATGTAACTTCTTTTGTATTGTTTTTATTTTCCAACTGCTTAAAAAAATGTCTTGCTCTATCCTTCATTGCAATATTAGGCATGGCCAATGGCTCTGATATTGTTTCTCTGCTTATGGGGGGAAAGCGGAAACTAAATTTTCAGCTTGAGTTTTTGTACTTTTTTACAAGTCTTTGTATGATGATGCATTTGCATTTTGGCAAGGTTTGTATCAAGCAATGAAGAATCACATGAAATATACTTGTCCACAAATATTTCTATTTCAACATTTGAGAAATTTCCATATACAGGTGCATCTTTCACTCATAGCATGAAATGAACATGTTCATTGCCTCTGTTTTGAAATTCCTTGACAAAAAAGTAGTCCAAGACTTGGCCAAAAACTTCATGGTTTTTGAGCCAAAATCTATGGTTGAAGTAGCGACTACAAAGTATTGGGTTCTTTCTGATTCTAAAGTCCACATCCCTATCTTCTAAAGTTTCATTGCACTTGGTGTCTTGTTTAGTGGATATTTCTTGCAATGCTTTGCACAGTAGCTCTTAGAAGTGCTCAACACTTGTCAATGTCAAAAAGATAGTTAGAGACCCAATTGTCTTATCATTGCAAATATATTTTTCCTAGTGTTTTGTTGTACCCAAAACAAAAAAATTTGCTTCATCAAGGCATTTTGCATAAAATAGTCTTAATCTTGCTAAAATGATGTCAAATACAGTTTTTGGTCAATATCAAGCATGGAGTTTTGTTAATGTTTTGTCAGTCAAAGGCAGTATCCATTGATCAGAACCTGAATCAAAGACTCAGAATGAAGCATTTCACAGTGGAGGAACATTTCACGATGACACTTATACTTTTAAATGGTCATTTCAATGGCTAAGATGATGATTTCAGTGGTCAATTTTTGAAGATTTCTCAAGGAAAAGCAAAATTGTGCCCCTATAGCCCAGGGGCGCCCTTCTTTTTGAGGGCCTAAATTTTGTGGTAAATGCTCAAACATCTGATCAAATCTTGAGAATTAGTGCCTATCAGATGAGCTATCCAGTGAGGCTTTCCGAGACTCGTAACTCCAGTTACAGACATTAGAAGTTGAAGATTCCAAAGTTGTAGTCTGTAGAAGCTTGTCTTTTTCTAGCTTTTGCGCCCCTGTAGCTTAAGGGCGCACTTCTTAGAGAAGGTTTAGATCTTGGTATTCTTGATGGATGATGCATTTGATCTCTTCACGACCAGTCTGCCTGTCCAACGAACTACCGAATGCGGTGATCTGAGGTCCGAAGCTCTGGCAGTCGACGTCAGAGGATGAGCTTATGAGGAGAGTTTACATCACAGAACTTCC
>VDFB02198569.1:0-15735 GCA_007258455.2 Sequoia sempervirens | reverse complement strand
TGGAGATGCTAATTTGGGTCTCCACTATGTTGTGGCTGACCTTCGTGGATTCACATTAAAATTTTATTTGTAAATCTAGGTCAACATTGCAAATATATTTCATTTTCTTGGCTGACGAAGTTGTGATGGAATCTCATGTAGTGGATATATAAGGGTGATTATCTCATTGATGAAGATGTTGATTCGTGTGCTCCCATGTGTGCATGTGCAGATATCATTCGATTATAGAGCAGATTGTGAAGAAGATTGTGCAAAGTGTGAAGAAGTGTTGAGCTTAATTGGAACTATAATCAGGCTTGTGCAGAAGCTATTTTCTTAGTTGATACCCTCTGTATTTTTAATCCAAATATGTTGAGCAGTGAGCCCCTTTTGTAATTGAGCAGTGAGCTCTAAGTAGTGTACCTGAATGCATGTGCATTCCCCTTGTTATTTTCCATTATACTTTTAGCAGAGTATAATCTTGTGGACTAACATCCATCGTGGTTTTTCCCCTAACAGGGTTTCCACATAAAAAATCTTGGTGTTCTTTGTCTCTCTGATGTGTTAATTGCTTGTGGTTAATTGCTTATTCATCATATCTGAGATTAAAGTTAAGTTAGAAAAATTTAAATTTCTGTGACAACTGATTCACCCCCCCTTTCAGTTGTTTGTCCTTGTTTTTCCAACAATTGGTATTAGATCTTGTTCCTCTAAAGAAGTCTAATAGCTTGAGGTGATCTAGGATGGCAACATTCACGAAGGACAGTCCTAGATTTGATGGCACTAACTATTCACTGTGGAAGATTAGGATGCAATGCCACTTAAGGTGTATTGGTGAAGCCTTTTGAAGATCACAAGAGATCCATCTACTATTCCTCAGAATGGCCTCTCTATTGTTGATGAGCTCAAATATGTTGAGAGTAATATTAGGGCTATTGAAGCTTTGGTGAGTGCCCTAACAGATTCAGAGATGGCTAATGTGGTAGGTCTGCGGACAGCTCATGAGATTTGGACAAAACTAGAAACTTTGTATGAAGGAGATGTACAGGTGAAGATGGCTAAGCTACAAAGCTTGAAAGTCAAGTATGAGAATTTGAAGATGGGTGAAGATGAAAATATCACTTATTTTATGCAGAGAGTAAATGAGATAGTGATGGGTATTAAATGTGTCGGTGGTTCTATGGATGAGGATGAAATTACGACTAAAGTACTCAAATCCTTTCCTCCCTCCTACAAAATGAAGGTTCATGCTATTGAAGAGTTTAGATCAGTAAACAAGATGAAAAGAGATATGCTGATCGGGAAGCTTGCTGCCTTTGAGATAAGTGAATTTGGTGAATCTACACCGAAGACTGAATCTGCATTCAAGACTACTATATCCATTAGTAACAGGCAATGATATAGTTCCGAAGAGAGTTCCAAAATTATATCCAAGTATGATGAAGAATTGAAACAACTTGAAGATAAAGAAAGAGAGGTAGAAGAACTAGAAGCACTGATTGCAAAACAAGAAGGGAGAGGAAAAGGTAAGTATGAAGATGCACTACCTATTAAATGTTTTTCATGTAGTAAAATAGGTCATTTTGCATCAAGATGTCCTAAAGAGTTCCTAGATCTAAGCCTAAGAAGTCAAGATTCCTAAAGAGATTCTACTTTGTTGAAGAAGCAGTAACTGATGATGAGTTTGATAAAGATAATGGTAAAGAAGATGATTGGGCTTTCATTGCTACCATTGAAAATAATCATGTGGCTACTGAATCTACTAAAGATGAAAAAAATCTTGTAGCTCAAGTTGAAGAAAAAGATGAATGGTTCATTGATAGTGGATGCTCACATCATATGACTGGTGATAAAAGCAAATTTGTGATTCTAGAGAAGTATGACGGTGGGGTTGTAATATTTGGAGATAACAATGCTGGTGTGATTTGTGGCAGAGGATCTATTTTCCTTGGTGGTAAGGATAACACTGATAATGTCCTCTATGTTGAAGGCCTGAAGCATAACTTGTTGAGTGTTGGACAAATGTCTCACAAAGGATATGATCTTCATTTTAAAGATGGAAGATGCAAGATACGTGGAATTTTCGGGAACATGATTGCAATAGGCAAGCAAACAAAAGGTAATATTTTTCACTTGAATACTACTAGTGGAAGTTGTTTAATTGCTCAAGTAGATGAAAGTTGATTTTGGCATAGGAGATTGTGTCATGTAAAATTTGACAAAATTATCAAGATAAGTTCTACTCAAGTAGTAAGAGATCTTCCTAGATTAGTGAATCCTGCTAATGTAATCTGCAAGGAATGTCAGATGGGTAAACAAACTAGAGTCTCATTCCAGAGCATAAAGTTTCATTCAAATAATTTGTTGGAGCTGTTACATATTGACCTTTGTGGTCCCTCCAGAGTCAAAAGTATTCATGGAGAAAGGTATTTTATACTGGTTATTGATGATTACTCTAGAATGATTTGGGTTTCCTTTTTGAGAGAAAAATGTGAAGCATTGGAGAAATTCAAAAGTTTCAAGACTATGGCAGAAAATGAGAAAGGTCTAAATATCAAGTGCCTGAGATTTAACAAAGGTGGTGAGTTCATTTCTAAGGAGTTCAACTCTTATTGTGAAGAGAATGGAATTAAAAGACAATTATCTTCTCCTCGAACCCCTCAACAGAATGGAGTTGCAGAGAGAAAGAATAGAACAATTTTGGATGTTGTTAGAACCATGATGATGGCAGGAAATGTGTCTCAGGTGTATTGGAGCGAAACAGTAAGCACTGTTGTGTATACCTTGAACCGGGTAAATGTGAATGGCAATTCTGGTAAGACCCCTTATGAGTTATGGTTTGGTCACAAACCTACTGTCAAGTATTTTAAGATCTTTGGAAGCAAGTGTTATATCAGGAGAGATGATGATATAGGAAAATTTGATGCTAGAAGTGATGAAGGGATCTTCCTAGGTTACTCCACTAAAAGCAAGGCCTACCAGTGCTATAACAAAAGAATGAGAAAGATGGTTGAGAGTGCAAATGTCAGAGTTGATGAGGACTCTGTCAAATTATCTAGATGATGTAGCTATGATTTAGATAAAGAAAACACAAGCCAAGGGAAGAACATTCATACACTGAATCTACTTCAGATTATTCCATGTTCCGATTGAAGCAACCTCAATTTACACAGTAAATCAAGCCGGTCAGGCTCAGGACAAGTGCAAGTGTAGAAAGATCAAAAGAATCAAAAATTCAAGTAGATCCCAAAACTCAGATATGTAAAAGTTGAATCATTAGAAGAAGTAAAATCCTTAGAGATACTAAGAGTAAAGGAGGTGCAAACCCAGGAAGAGAAAAATTGTGAAGAATATTGTGATTTCCAAGATTGAACCTAAGAATGTCACTGAAGCCTATCAAGATGAACATTGGTTGGAAGCTATGAAGGAAGAGTTGACACAGATTGAGAAGAATGACACATGGCTATTGGTTCCTAGGCCTAAAGACAAAATATTGGTGCTAAGTGGGTATTTAGAAACAAAGCTGAATGAAGAGGTGTGATAGCAGGAATAAAGCAAGATTGGTATATAAGGTTGTTGAAATGGGTATTGATTTTTGAAGAACATTTTCCCTGTGTGGTTAAATTGGTGAGATTGTTTCTTGCTATGTGCACACAAAGGAAAATACTCAGTCACTCAAGCGGATGTACATTTCTAAATGAGAACCCAGAAGAAGTGTGCATTGAACAACCAGATGGATTTCAACTAACATATAAGGGAGATATGGTTTGTAATTGAAGAAAGCTTTGTATGGACTTAAGCAAGCCCCTAGAGCCTAGTACGCTAGATTGGAAAAATATCTACTAAAGCTTGGATTCACTAAAGGTGTTGTTGATAGCAACTTATACTTCAAGTTAGCCCATGATAAGGAGTTGATTATAGAAGTTTTTGTTGATGACATCATTTTTGGAGGTGATGACAATCTATGTATGAAGTTTACTGATGAGATGAAGAGTGACTTTGAGATGAGCATGATTGGTGAGATGAAGTTCTTTCTGGGATTGCAAATTACACAAATGGACCAGGGGATTTTCATATCTCAGTCCAAATATGTGAAAGAACTACTGAAGAAGTTTTGAATGGATGACTCCAAACCTGTTGGTATCCCCATGGTGACTGGATGTAAATTGACATAGAATGATGATTCTCCAAAGGAAAATCAAACTAGGTATAAATCAATGATCGGTGGATTGCTCTATTTGACACAGACTAGACCAAACATTATGAATGTTGTGTATGGTTGCTAGATTTTAGGTTGATACAAAGGAATCACATGTGACTACTGTCAAAATAATTTTTAGATATCTAAAAAGAATAGTTGACTTTGGACTTTGGTATCCAAAGGATGATGATCTCACTTTGTGTGCATACACCGATGCGGATTGGGCTGGTGATGTAGATGACAGAAAAAGTACTAGTGGTGGTGCTTTCTTCCCAGGGAAGAAGCTAGTATCCTGGTTAAGTAAAAATAAAAATTCAATCTCTCTATCTACTATTAAAGTAGAATACATTGTTGCTACCAATAATTGTACTCAAGTGATATGGATGAAACAAATGCTGAGAGATATCAGGGTGATATATGAAAATTCTATTTCCATATAGTGTGACAACTCAAGTGCAATAAATATCTCAAGGAATCTGGTACTACACTCTAAGACTAAACATATATCAATCAAGTTTCATTTCTTGGAGGAGAAAGTGAATGAGAAAGAAGTCAGATTGGATTATGTGCCTACCAAAGAACATATTATAGATATATTTAAAAATCCTTTACCGAAGGAAACTTTTGAGTATCTCAGAGGAATACTAGGGGTAATTACCCCTCCTGATAAGAACTAAATGATGCATTTTCTTGCATCAATCCATGAGTTTCATTGCTATATTTTCATTTGGATTGATGTTTCTATGGCTGCTACTTAGGGGGAGCAATCAGATGTGCAGATATGTGGTTTAGAGCATGTACATGGGAAGGTCATTATTACCTTTTCCATTGATGTCAAATGGGGAGAAGTGTAATGTGAAAAATATTTGTGGAGAGAAGTTCAGTTGAGAGTAGAAGTGCATAAAGAAGTCAGTTTGTTGGGTTGATGGTATTTTTCACATCATGTGTTTCCATCAATGCCAAAGGGGGAGATTGTTGAATGTTGTGGATGTGTTGCTGATATATGGTTGTCATTGATGTCAATACTATTAGCATTTCATGTATCAATTGATGTATATGTCAAGGATATTGAGAAAATTGTAAGAGAAAGTGTTATGTGTTCCTAGTGGAACTGTGCTGGTCATGATGGTGTCATGTTTTGTACCTTGAAGATTAGTTGATGTGGATTAAATGGTTTATTGTTGAGTCTATCTAGATCATCTACCGGAAGTTTCAGAGGTTCGTGTGAAGTTTTGAGGATGATGTGGTTTGATAGTGTTTTGCTAGTCTTTGTCAGTATTCTTGAATGAAGATTGTGTGATTCTAGTTATCTTAGTTGGTGTGGATGTTTCTCTACTATTTCTTGGTGCTCTTAGATGTCTCTAGATCATTCTATATCTTTGTGGTACATCCACATTAATCGGTGATCTCATGGTTGAATATATTTTCTTGTGCATGTTCGATTTTTCATGTTTCTGGATGACATGTTGGTGGTAGTGTGTTGTGGATCTTCGAGGTGAAATTAATTAAAGTATTTTCATATTAGAGATGTTAATTTGGGTCTCCACTATGTTGTGGCCAACCTTGGTGGATTCGCATTAAAATTTTATTTGTAAATCTGGGCCGACATTGCAAATATATTTTATTTTCTTGGCCGACGAAGTTGTGATGGAATCTCATGTAGTGGATATATAAAGGAAATTAGTTCATTGATGAAGATGTTGCTTCATGTGCTCCCATGTGTGTATGTGTGAATATCATTCGATTGTAGAGAAAAGTGTGAAGAAGTGTTGAGCTTAATTGGAACTATAATCAAGCTTGTGCAAAATCTATTTTCTCAGTTCATACCCTCTGAATTTTTAATCCAACTCTGTTAGGCAGTGAACCCATTTTGTAATTGAGCAATGAGCTCTAGGAAATGTGCCTCAATGCATGTGAATTCCCCTTGTTATTTTTCATTATACTTTTAGCA
The DNA here is from genome assembly GCA_007258455.2 of Sequoia sempervirens. Classification (NCBI taxonomy): domain Eukaryota; kingdom Viridiplantae; phylum Streptophyta; class Pinopsida; order Cupressales; family Cupressaceae; genus Sequoia; species Sequoia sempervirens. The sequence goes on along the minus strand of VDFB02198569.1, from coordinate 9,604 downwards.
GAGTATAATCTTGTGGACTAACATCCATCGTGGTTTCTCCCCTAACAGGGTTTCCACGTAAAAAAATCTTGGTGTTCTTTGTCTCTCTAATATGTTAATTGCTTGTGGTTAATTGCTTATTCATCAGATATGAGATTAAAATTAAGTTAAGTTAGAAAAGTTTAAATTTCTATGACAACTGATTCACCCCCCCTCTCAATTGTCTATCCTTGTTTTGCCAACAATTGGTTTTTGAGCTTTTTCCTCTGAAGAAGTCTAATAGCATGAGGTGATCCGAGAAGGAAAAATTCACGAAGGATAGTCCTAGATTTTATGGCACTAACTATTTAGTGTGGAAGATTAGGATGCAATGTCACTTAAGGTGTATTGGCGAAGCCTTCTGGAAGATCACAAGAGATCCATTTACTATTCCTCATAATGGCCCATCTACTACTGATGAGATCAAAGATGTTGAAAGTAATATTAGGGATATTGAAGCTTTGGTGAGTGCCCTGATAGATTCAGAGATGGCTAATGTGGTAGGTCTGCAGACAACCCATGTGATTTGGATGAAACTGGAAACTTTGTATGAAGGAGATGCACAGGTGATGATGGCTAAGCTACAAATCTTGAAAGGAAAGTATGAGAATCTAAAGATGGGTGAAGAGGAAAATATCACTTCTTTTATGCAGAGAGTAAATGAGATAGTGATGGGTATTAAATGTGTTGGTAGTTTTGTGGATGAGGATGAAATTGTGGCATAGTTTGAAATATTTTAATGTTGAAAGTTTGTAAAAATATGTGTTGACAATTTACGGAAAATTTATAATCTTGATTTTTATGAAGGCTGGAGTGAAACAGCTTAGTGGAAAGGTTTGAAATGACATTATATGTATCTTGACAAGTTTTCAAGTGAATATGAGCTTCTAATGAAAATTTATGTCAAAATTAAATTTTATGCAATTATTGGGAGTCGATGGTAACTTGCATAAAATCAATTTTAATATTCATTGTCATACCCCTTTAGAAATTTATTACTAGACTTATTCTTAATGAATTTATAACTAAAATTCAATTAAGAACAGTTATCGAGTATGGTGCCAAATTGAGAAAAGGAATCCATGACAATTTGTAATGGAAAATGCATTGATTGTGTAAACACCTAAATTTGGACACTTAATTTATCCAAATTTATCTCATTTCATCTAAGCATCCCCTTATTTGCATTAATTAAGTGATATTGCTATTATTTAATTAATGCCTTTAATTCTGTCAAATCCCTAAGGTATTTAATTAATAAATAAATACCTTATTTCTTTAATCTCTTTTAGCCACCTAACTCTCCTCTAATCCTTCATTAACTAGCCTAATCAACCTCTTAATGCATTTTTAATTCCTTTTATCCTTCCAAGGAATATTAAATTATTTTTTCTCTTCCCCATGTCATCTTTGACTTGTCACATCAAGTCACATGTCACACCCTTCATAATATCCCACTTGCCTTTAACATGTTATTAATTAGTCTAATCAAATACTTGCACAACCTTAATCACCTAATTAAGTCATCTATAATCCCCATATCATTTATGGAATGTGTTCTTGGTCAAATTCATTAAAAACTTTCTCTTTTTGAACAAGGCACTCCATTCCCCATGTGAATTTTTAATTCACATTTAATCCCCCAATGCATTTAAAAGAATTTTAAATTCCTTCTCTTATCCCCATGAGAATATTTGAGGAATTTTTAATTCCCCACATGTCCTCTCACCCACATGGGGACAAATACCTCCTTTATGAGGGGATCTTGTCCAATCCCAAGGTACTATGTACCACCTCCATATCATGTACTATCCTTCCACCTCATGCACACATCACTCTTTTTAAGCCATATCACATGCCACATGTCAAGATGTGAGGGCATGTGAGTTCTAAACTCACCTTAGCCCTGCATCTTGATCTTGGGGGTTTAATCTTGACCGTCCATTTCCCTAGAAAATCCAAAAAAATTCTATAAATCCCCCCTCTTTTCTCTCATTTTGAGGGAGATCATCCATTGTAGCCAAACTCTTGCAAAAAATTTCTAGAATCTATACTTAGCTATTTTTACACTTGCATCCACTTCCACTCATCTTCTCATCCTCATACCATCATCTAGCTTGCATCTTTTGCCATCCAAGGAGCATACAACACCGAAGATCGAAGGGCCAACCAAATGATCGATTCGACACAAGGTAAAAAGCTTAATTTTATTTTGTGTTGAATCCAACAAGGCTAATCTTGAGGTGTAGGTTGTTTTTAGTGTTATTTGCATTACTTTGTTTGCTATTCGTATTCTGATACTTAAATTCACCCTATCACAGATTGATATGCCATTTTTTAAGAGAAAAAATTACTCTCATATCCAAAAAAAGGGTGGGTTGTTACAACAATGAGAACTGCTTTAAAATGCCATTTTGTAAGAGAAAAATGTAGTCATAATGAAGTATATGGACCACAACAATTTTTTAACAAATAGAAGCAAAAATATTGAAGAAAAAGAGGGTTTTTGATGTCTGCAAGAGGAAAAATTCCAACACATGGTTTGAAAAGTTGTGAAAAAAATTGTGTTGCAAATTTGGGAGTGAGGAATGTGAGAATGATAATGTGTGTGAGAAGCCATGGATGGCTAATGTAATAAGTTTAATTTGTTGATTTATGTAATTGTTTTCATTGCTAAAAATGAAATGAATTTATATGAATTTTATTGTGTTAGATTTGTTGTATTGCATAATGTGTTATGTTGAGAGTATGTAGATTTGAGTTATGCTTAGAGGTGGGAGGTTTCCTCTTTGCATCAATGGTATCAAAGCTAGTGTTCCTGACTGTGTAGGTAGAAGTGCTGATTGGAGGTAGTTTGCACCAGCACCTGAGGGTGGAATGTGTGTGGTGTGTAGACCGATCGCCGAATGTGAGGCAGTCTATACTTGAGAGGCTGAAGTTTGAGAGTGTGTGGTAAGTGTTTAACAAAATGGAAAAGAAGAAAGGAAAAAGACATTTTGTTATTAAATGGATTTTGATAGTTTCTAGACTTGAGGAACTCAAGGAAAGACTGAGGATGGACAGGGTGAGAGAATTTGAAGAGTTGAAGCAAGCAGTGGAAGATTTGAAAGAAGATTGGGCAAGGATAAGAGGTAATAGAAACTTGGTTTATCATTCTAATAATATTTTGAATGCAAGAAGGAAAAATGATGAAGTAGAGTGTCATGCATGTGACACTGAGGAAGAAGAAGAAGTGGAGTGGGAAAAATTTTCTGAAGCAGAAGTTGAAGGTCCTATATTTGATGAAGAATTTGGTGAAGATGAAGAAGATCTCCTACTCAAAGAGGAGATAAGGAAGATATATATCTTCCTTGAAGGGAAAGTGACTGATAAATGTGATAAGAGGATGGGGGAGATGTAGGTGGGAGAAGATAAGTCTAATGAACATGTTGACTTTGTTTTGTTTGCAGGAAAAATGAGAAATTGCAACAGAGGAGAAAGAGGTAACAATTGATTTACCTTACTATATGCAAGTGAAGGAAGAGAAGGTTGAAAGGATAATGAAAGAAGATGCAGATGGAGAAAATGAAATAGTTGATGGTGGTGGAGAATTAGATATTGCAACAGCAATAGAGAGATAAATCTTTGAGGTAATGGTTAAGTTTTCTGATTTTGATTATTATGACAAAAATAATGAGATGCACACAATTGAAGAGTTGAATGCAAAGGAGGTGCAAATAGATTTTGTTAGTGAAAATTTATATGGAGGTATTGTAGAAGAACATGAAGATTCTTCTTGGCGGAGGTGGTTGGTTTGTGGTGGGCTTGGTCTCACAAGGGTGAAGGAAGAGAGAAGATGGTGTAGGAGGATGCATAATGTTCCAGGCAGATGTTGGAAGAAGCGATGGAAGAAAGAAGGATATAGGTTTGATTTAGTGATGAATTTTTTTGCAGGTTGTTTACAATCTGGAAGGGTAGTCGTACTACTCAACTCCATTTTGTGAGTTATACTCAGAGAATTCAATTTACCTGACGTTTCTGATGCAAGAGCATCCGGGTCCACAGGCAATCAACATCACCCAAAAATATTTGTTAGTTGTTTTATTTTATTTTGGCTTATTTTGGTTGTTCATGGCATCTCTCAAAATAGAAACTCAAAAATTTAGTCAAAATTGCAATTTTCAAATTTTCACCAGTTCACAATTTTAGAGGCTCTGCAAGCAGTTTTCAAAAAATTATTCCCAAAAAATTTGTAAGAGCTAGAGCAGAATATTTTTGCAGGTATATTCTTTGAGGTACCATGTAAAATATGCAAAAAGAATCAAAGTAAAATCTTTCACAGTGTGAGAGATTTTAATTCTGAAAGTGTGTAAAAATATGTGTTGACAATTTACGAAAATTTTATAATCTTGAGTTTTATGAAGGCTCGAGCAAAATGGCTTAGTGGAAAGGTTTGAAATGGCATTGCATGCATCTTGAAAAATTTTCAGGTGAGTATGAGCTTCTAATGAAAATTTATGCAAAACTTAAATTTTATGCAATTATTGGCAGCAAGTGGTAACTTGCATAAAATCAATTTTAATATTCATTGTCATACTCCTTTAAAATATTATTATTGGACTTATTCTTAATGAATTTATAACTAAAATTCAATTAAGAATAGTTATTGAGTATAGTGTCAAATTGAGAAAAGGAATCCATGACATTTTGTAATGGAAAATGCATTGATTGATATGCCATTTTTAGGAGAAAACATTATTCTCATGTCCAAAAAAAGGGTGGGTTGTTACAATAGTGAGAATAGCTTTAAAATACCAATTTGTAAGAGAAAAAGGAAGCCATAATGGAGTAGATGGCCCAGGCAACAAGTTTTTAGCAAATAGAAGCAAAACTATTGAAGAAAAAGAGGGTTTTTGATGCCTGTAAGAGGAAAAACGTCCAGCACAGAGTTTGAAGAGTTGTGAAGAATTTTTTTTGTTGCAAATTTGGGAGTGAGGAATGTGAGAATGATAATGTGTGTGAGAAGCCATGGATGGCTAATGTAATAAGTTTAATTTTCTTATTTATGTAATTGTTTTCATTGCTGAAAATGAAATGAATTTATATGAATTTTATTGTGTTAGATTTGTTGTATTGCATAATGTGTTATGTTGAGAGTATGTAGATTTGAGTTATGCTTGGAGGTGGGAGGTTTCCTCTTTGCATCACTACTTTACATCAATCAATAAAATTTATATATAATAATAAAACATAGGTAAGTGCACCATGATGGTGCACAAAAAGGGGGTCAAAAGTGGCCTTTTTTTATGAAATCGGCTAAACCTGAACTTGGAGGAATAATTTGAGATTCATGCACTCGAAATTTGAAAATACCAAAAGAACAATAATTGTGGTACTTTAAATATAGTTTCTAAACTACTAAAGTTTTTAAAAAATAGATAACATTAAGAGGATCAAATTCTTAGTGCACACAAAAGTGTTCATGTTTTTTCAACAAAACATAACATAGTGTCTAGTGTGCGCCCCTTAATTTTTTTAGTTGCATTTATTATTTTCAAAAACCCATTGGTAGAAATATAATTAAGAGTGAGTACTAGAAGTTATATAGATATTTTTTATTGAGTATTTTTTAATTATTTTTCAAAGTGGGAGCATCTTGAATCACATAAGTGAGTGTGTGGGTCACATAACTTGCACCAAAATAATTGAAAATGATTTTTTTTTTCAATGTGTAAAGAATGAAGTGTACAACAATATTAGTTTTTCTTTTTCAAATTTGGACAAGTAGGTCAAAAGTTATAAAAAAAATTGATACATACATCTCTGATAACTATGGAGACATTAGTGAAAGAAAATAAAAATAAACATGTTAATGTAGTTTAAATCTAAAAAAATTATATGGTTACAAAGCTTAGAAGATGTGTGAAATTATGGTGGTAATTTTACTAAGATTTGATTTATAATGGATAAACCTAATGATGAGCAAGTTGAAAAATGAGAATGAAGGAAAAATGATGTCAAAATGAAGCAAATAAACCATCCAAGCCTGAGGCATGTCAACCAAGCCTAAGTACAAGCTAAAACACGTATGTTTTTTGTGCAAACTAAAATGTGTACATGTTTGGTGCAAGCCAAAACACATATGTGTTTTTTATTATCAAAACACAAAGGAAAAGACAAACATAGCATAGCGGAACCAAATATGCCTGACGAAAAGATTATGGATGACGGACCATCTTCCACCTTTATTTTAGTTTCTTCTCTTTACATCTTTCATACAATATTGTTCTTCTTTATGTTTCTTCTCTCTGAGATACCTTGATTCCTTTCTTCCAGATTTCTTCCTACTTCCTTTATATGCTAATACTTATATCTTCCTTTTTGCTTTATTCCTGAGATTTTAGAAATTTTAATTTAACCTCATGTGATCTTTATCTTTTTCTTCCCCCTACTACATCTCCCTCCCCTTTTCCCTCAACTCTCCACCTCTCTATCTCTCTCAATACGTCTCTATCTAGGTTATAATCCACTCATGTTTCTAGGAATAAAATGTTTCCCCCATGCTCAAATTAATTATTTAGGGTGTAGGGCCTATGGTTTAGGGGTTTAGGATTCATGGTTTATGATGGATATTTGAGAGTTAAGGGTTTAGGGATTAAATTTAATTATATGTATATTTCAACTGTTAAATTTTCTATGTTGGGTTTTAGGGTTTAACATATAGGGTATAAGGTTTATGTATTAGGGTTTAGGTTGTAGGGTTTAGGGTTGAGGGTATAGGGTTGACTATATGGTTTAGGTTTAATAGTATAAAATTGAGTTATAAGGTTTAGGTTTGAGGGTATAGGAACCTTGATGGTTGAAAGTATAAGTTTTAGGGTAGAGTGTATAGGTTTTATGACCTAGGGTTGAGTGTAGGGTTTAGAGTATAGGGTGTATGATATAGTGTATAGGGTTTAGGGTATATCATTTAGGAGAGTATAGGGTCGAAGGATTCATCCAATAGGATTTAGGGACTAGCGTTGAGGGATAGGGTTTAGTGTCGAGGGTTGAGGGTATAGGGTAGAGGGTTGACTATATATGTATGAGGGTTTATTATATAGGCCTTAGGGTCTAAGGTTGAGGGATAGGGTTTAGGTTCAAGAGGGTATATGGTATAGAGTTGAGGGTTTAGCCTATAGGATTTAAGGCCTAGGGTTGAGGGATAGGGTTTAGGGTATAGGGTTGAGTATATGGTTTAGGGTTGAGAGTATAAGATTGAGTTATAAGGTTTAGGTTTGAGGGTATAGGAACCTTGAGGGTTGAAGGTATAAGGTCTAGGATAGAGTATATAGGTTTTATGACTTAGGGTTGAGTGTAGGGTTTAGATTAAAGGGTATATGATATAGTGTATAGGGTTTAGGGTATATCTTTTAAGAGTGTATAGGGTTTAGTGTTCATCCAATAGGCTTTAGGTCCTAGGGTTGAGGGTTGAGGACATAGGTTATAGGGTTGATTGTATATGGTTGAGGGTTTATCCTATAGGATTTAAGGCTTAGTTGATGCAAGAGCATCACTTTCATGATGATTTTTGTGTTTCATGTGGATGTTAAGAGTCTTAAATTGAGTGGTGTGGGTCTTAGGAGGTCCATGGGGTTAATCTCCAGTGATTTAGGTAGTTTACGTAGGCTTAGAAATTCAAATTGTGATTTTCCCACTAAAGGTGCAAATTTGAATTATAGGTGATTTTTGGCTTGTTGCAAGTTTGGGGTTTCTTCCTCAGCTTGAGTTTTTGGTTTTCTAAATTCAAAAATGTCTTGAAAGACCATGAATACCTTGTAAGGTCTCTTTTCATTTTTTTTTCATTCTAGGTTGTAGAAAAGTGCATAAGTTGCAAGTTAAAGGCAAAAAAAGGATATGAAGTTACTCTAGGTTTTGTTGCAAAGTCATGTAAATTAAATTGTAACTATTTTGTATCATCATACACATCAAATAAATGAAGGATAATGCTCCAAGAAATGGTTGAAGGAGCTTTTTGAGGGAAACACCCTGTTACTTCACCATTTTTGATAGTTTTTATGCAAATACAGTCTGAAATCACTCTTGTACAGCTCTGTACGACAAGGTGGTAGGTCTGAAGGTGGATGAAGAGTTAGATTTCTTTGTTGTGATTCAAATGTAAGTGATTTGATTTAATTTCATTTTTTATTAAGAAAGTTATGGTCAAAATGTTGCTAACAGTCCTTTGACAGGGTTAGGGTTTTCAGTGAGTTTGCAAAATTCATATCTCATGTTTCAGCCATTGAAAATTCATGAAATTTGATACAAACCTTCTACAGGCCCTTATGCACATTTCCACCAAATTTGAAGTGATAACTCAATAATTTGTGTTATTTATAGAGGACTATGTGTGTTTACAAGCAATAGGACTATTAAAAACCCTAGCCTTTTGGAGGGTTCTGTGGAAATGACATTGTTTTGAGTTAACCACAACTGGGTAGGGTTTGAATGAGACATGTGGAGTGTGATTAAGTGTTTAAGAGCCTAATAATGTAAAATAAAATTATTTTTAGTTCATTTGAGGGTTTGAGTCTAAGAAAATAGGCTTGTAGGAAAGTTTATTGGGTATAGATTGCTATCACCATTGAAAGGTCAGAGAAATCTCGTGTAGACTGTTGTGAAAACCATAATTTCCTTATTCTTGTTGGTTCATTGTTTCTTGAAGTTTATCTCCCTTTGTATCATTATTGGTATCAAAGCTAGATTAAGAAAGAAAAAGAAAGATGCCTCCAAGGAACGTTGAAAGAGTGGCTGAGAGAATAGCAACACAATTGGGAGAAGCCCTTGCTAGGTAAATGAGGGAAATGAGATTCAGTCTAGATGCAAGACTCAATGTAGTGGAAGCTTCATTATGAGTGAGGATGATTACCAAGTTGAAGGGAAAATTATTTTCTAGTGATTACATGACCTAGTTGTATAGTAAGTTGTAGAACTTGAAACAAAAGGATATGGGAGTGAAAGAGTACACTAAATAATTTTATAAGTTGAGTATCATAACAAGACACATGGAGGATGATACTGACAAGTTTACAAGATACCTTAATGGATTGAAGTATAACTTGCAAGATTAGTTGAGCCTTACAAGCCCCAAGACACTTGAAGAGTGTTATTAGTTGGCCTTAAAGGTTGAGGAGAAGTTGAATAGGAAGAAAGAAAAGTAGAATAGAGGTAGAGGAAGGACTTAGAGAGGTAGAGGTCCATATGTCGATAGAGAATAGTCACAAAGAGATCAAGGTGAGTCAAGCATCTCACAAGAAAAAGCACCAAGTTCCAGAGGGGATTTTAGAGGAAGAAGGCCTAACTTTAGGGGTAGATTTGGAAAAATAGGAGGATTCAATGGCTTCATACGAAAATGCTACAAGTGCAACAAGTTTGCAGGTCATCAAGCTTGGGAGTGTCTAGAAGAGCAATCAACTACTACCTTTAGGAATGAAAGAAGGAATCAAGTTGCTCAAGGAGAATATGAAGAAAGTGTTAACTCCTCACCACAACTAGAAGAACCAGAGAAAGGAGAATCCTTATTGATGAGAACGACATTGATCAAGGTTCCAATGGAGAAGGAGCCACC
>VDFB02198568.1:0-28601 GCA_007258455.2 Sequoia sempervirens | reverse complement strand
CCTGGTTAGTTTAGCATGGTTGATTTAACTCTTAAGGAGTTAAAAGATGGAGGATTTGATAATGATGATTAGAAAGTTGATTTAGGATTAATTAATTGGAGTGAAATAGGATATGTGGCATTTGATTTGACTAATTTAATCAAGTGGGAGGATTAAGAGAGGATTTAATTAAATAATTTTGATTTAATTAAATAAGATGAATAATTAGTTAGAAGAAGGATGAATTAATCAAATAAATTTAATTATTTGATTAATAGCTAAATTTGCTAAATTTAATTAAATAATATTGATTATTCAATTAATTGATGAATTTGAAGTGATTTAGGAAGAAACAGTGTTAGTTGATCAAAATTAGATACATAGTATTAATCAAGACATTTTACATGTCTACATTTTTCCCCTCTTTAAAGCGAAGTACCTACTGCATCGATTCAAAGAATAACATTGCCATGATCAAAATTCAAAAATTTCTAGATTTTTTCAGATGGATTGCTGCCCCAACAAAAGGAATTATGCTGTTATACTACCCCCTTGAGAGATTTGGAAAAAAATTGATTTTTGGGTTGATCTCGTGAAAAATATTTAAGATTAGTTCAGCTCAGAGAGAACTAGAATCCAAATGTTTGATGTAGAAAAAATTGATGATGTATAGACAATCATCGGCCATGGGTAGCCTCATGTATATTTTGATATATCACACCTATTTGATTCTTGGATAGAAATGTTAGTAAAGATAGAAGATTAAGAAGAATAAGAGGGATCAACCCTTGATTCTAAGAAGATGCAAAAGTCCAACAAGTCCATAAGTCATCAAGAGTTTATTAGATATGATGATGAGTGATGATGATTTGCTTATCTAGGGATTTGGACACAAATGACACAAATTTCCTTATTTTTGATAACACACATAGATACGATGCATCAAGGTATAGAAAATCAGGATGGTGTTGTATATAGTGCAATGGACTTTGACTCGATAAACATATAGGAGTATTCTTGTTCACACCTAACATATAGAAAATTTACTAGGAAGCACTTCAGAAGTTTCAAACATCTCGAACCAAAACATAGAAAGGTATAACCTATCAATGCAATAGTCAACAAGCTTCCCAAAACACCTTCCATACATACCTAACAAAGCAATTATCTGCCAAGTTATATTACAAGAACATCCAATGGGCAATAACAAACAAAATATATGAAATTTTTCTCCCACTCCTTTCTTAAATCATTTTAATGTGACATCATTGAGAGGCTTACTGGAATGAGCACATTAAGATAAATCAAAGAAAAAAAATCAAGTGAAACAAAAGCCAATGTTCTTCATACCTCTAGCTAAGGGGATGTGTTTTGTTTAGGATAAGTATCCAAAGTGTTTGCCAAAGATAATGCCCATTGTATGAAGGATGCATCCTAGGACATGTTAGTGGATGGTGGCAAGTTGTTTGTTTGAAAGGTTGTTGATATAAGGTTGATTGACATGTTTGTGAATGATCAAGAGTTTTATTTTGCATTTATAAGTTTGTTGTTTCGATTTTGATTGTGTTTTAAGTTTGCTTTTGTTGATTATTGTGGTTGTTTCTATTTGTTTCCTATTAAAATGGGATGAAGCGGTGGATGGATTGACGGCCATGGATGAGATTATTGCAAGTGAAAGTGAAATGTACGTGATGGATTTTAAACATTTGATGTTTTTGATGTCTTTGGTGTGTTATGAGGTTATTTTGATTTCGTGATACTTTTAAATATTTCGTGTTTTGTGTCTCGGCTGATCAAAGATTAGCCTCGCCCTGTTTAAGCTCTTCAAAGATGACATAGTCTCAATAACCATGTTTTGAGATTTTCTAACTCTTTGACCTTATTTTGAATTTTGATATGTTTTGAATGTTTTGGATTTCGATGATTTTGACGATTTGGATATGGATATGTAATGATATCACTGATCTATTCTTTGGGATTTTGGTTGAAACCAAGCTGAAAGGGCTGAATTAGTCAAATTAATGGATTGATGATGGATAACATTGTTGAGGATACACAACAATGCAAGGATAGTGTTAAGCAACATGAGGATTGGGAAGGATATCCCCAAATGATGATGAATTCATGATGATAACATTTTTGAGGATACACAACAATGCAAGGATACTGCTAAGCAACACAAGGATTGGGAAGGATATCCTGAGATGATGATTTGTTGATTGGATTTGATTGATCAAGATTGATGAAGCTTGGTTTGAACAAATTTTGTTTTGAATGATTTGATGTGATGTTGAAGCATACGTTAGATTCAACTGATATTGATTGTTTGGATTGATGTTTGATGAAAGGTGAAGCTTGATAAGGAATGTCTTCTTGTCAAAATGTGCCATGGGCTAATGATTTGAATTTTTTGCTCACAAATGCTTTGACCAATTTTATTTTATATTTTTCCAATGTTTGGATCACCACATAAGCTGGAGGATATAGATCAAGGTTTATTCCTGAAGGAAGATGCAAATATCTGCCCCCAGTGTCTAGCAATGTATGGAATGCCATGGATGGATGCTTGGATAGGTATATGGATGGATGGATATGGATTATCTTGTGATAATATAGGGTGTTTAAATAAAGGATTCTCATTTGGATAGTGGTTCATGGCTTATATAACATTGGGTAGGATAGGATTAATGAAAATGACCCATGTCAAGGTGTTTTACCATAAGCAAGTGTAAAGTGTACACCAAAATTTTATTAAGATCAAGATAACTTGGAAGATGGATGTAGATGGATGAAAATGGGTAAGATGGATGGGATGTTGTATTTATTATGGATGAGATAATATGCTTTCACCTAAACTAGCACACACATATGCGCAATTATACACATGATGCCCGTTTGTTAGGTTTTCATCATGATACTTGTCCAAAGTGCCACCATAGTGGTTTTCACTAGAGGATAATTTTTATCTTTACTATTTTCATGATTTTTGATTTTTTAATTTTTTATTTATTTATTTTAAGTTCATGTTGAACCACTTGGTGGTGTCAATGTAAATGCTTCTATCATAATGTGCCATCAATATCCTACTCGAAGAAGCTGCTTTTCCAAGATACGTGCACTTGAATACAACTTTTGAGATTCTTGATCTGTTTTGTTGATATAGGAGTTAACTTTGTCTTTAAGCGCACATCACAATAGAATGCCTTTTGAATCCTTATGATGAAGGGTTGTTGCTAATACATGGTCAATGTGAGAATTGGGTATCATGCATGGGGGTGTGGATATTAGAGTGTGTTTAGGAATAGGAGATGGATTGGTTGATAGCTTAGAACCTTTAACTCTCCAAACTTGGGAAGATGAGCAATGATGGGTGGATACGAAAGTGTGTGTGGAATTAGGAATAACTGCTTGATATACTTTTTACATTGCTTGAGAAGTCTACTTTTTCCTTTGTAGACATCTTTGAAGGATACTTTTCCCTTTTTTTATCTTGCCCCATAGTTTCTTTGACTGATAGAGTTTGATAGGGATAATCTTTCTTTGTATTTTTTGGTATCCATGTATATTTGATTTGTCCATTATGATTCATTGTTTCTTTTTCTTTGATAACATTCTTTGTGATTTGATTCAAATCTTTCTTTTGATGTTGGATCCAATTCGTGGATGAGGTGATGGGTGGATGAAGATTCATGATGTGGTTGGTTGTAGTATTGGAATTGGTTTCATCATAAGGATTCTTCGTACTCCCTATGTTGGTGTTTGCACTAGATAAAATTGCCCCCAGTATTATAGAGGTGTCACTGATATTTTTAGATCCCTTAATTGTCAAATAACCAAGACCTTGATGCTTAGGATTGCCAATAATTTGCACTGGTTCTAAGATACCCTATTCATGTAGGCCTAATCCTCTACCTTGATAATTCATCTGTTGAAACATTTTATTTGCAATAGGATATGATTTACCTTGGAAACAAGGTGATAATCATTCTCTACTCTATTATGGATCTTCCAAGGTGATAGCTTCTTCATTGATAAGATAGCTCGCCCTAAAAAAAGTAAGTGATCCAAGTTTATAAGTGATAGGATCCTCCATAAGTGGGATAACTTCATGATTCATATCTTTGGCTTGATTTTGTGAATTATCATATTTGAATGCTTCTTCAAGAAATGTTAATGATTCACTATCTAGGTAAAAGTCTTCCTCATGATTCATTTTTGATATGCCTTCATAGGATGTTTCTAATTCACAACTTTTGTAGAAGCATTCTTCATGACCCATTTATGATATGTCTCTATATTTTTCTATATCTTGATCATGTGTACAAATGTTAAGAGTAGGAGACTCTTGTTCCTTGGTAATGATATAAAGAGTATGAGACTCTTCTTTTGAATGAAGTTCATATACATGTCTATTAGGAGTTTAAGCATCTCATGGTAGATGGAGGAATATGTGCTATATGGATATAATCATTATTTGTGAAATCTTGTATAGATTGGATAGTGTCCATTAGATCATTGTAGTATCTTGGAGATGCAAATTCTTGATCTTGATTAATTTTGGAATTTTTTTTAACATGATGTGGATCAAGTTCTTGACATAGGTTAGTTTCAAAGGATGGATTGCTTACAAAGGGTTCTTAGATGTCTTCATTAGGCATAAGAAGCAGCTCAATATCCTCTTGATCTTTGAGTGGATTTGGATCAAGTATGGAGTTGAAGATTCCTTCAATATCTACAACCTTGAGGTCGAAGGATGTCAATATTTCTTGGAAAGGGCCATTGCTAGACTTTGGTGAAAGATGTTGATCATGCTTTGGAATGAATTCTTGAGATATGTCCTCGAACTCAATAGATGATGTAGAGGTATTGTCAAAATGATCATAGGTGGATGGATCTTGGATTATGTCAATAAGATCAAATAATTCTAACACTCCTTGAAATAGATCATTGTTTGAGGGGTTCTGATCATGACTAAAAAGTGACTCTTGATGTATGTTGATTTGATCATTAGATGGGGTAGAAATATCTTTAAGGTTCTCATTGATGGATAGATCTTGGCCATTGTTTTCAACAATTGTGGTGGAGATATTGTCAATGTTTTCAACCATAGGATCAAACAATGTTACCATTTCTTGAATTGGATCATTGTTGGGAATTGTTGGTGGATTTTGATCATGATTGAAAAGTGACTCTGGATATATGTTGATTTGATCATTGGATGAGGTAGGAACATCTTCAAGGTTCTCATTGATGGAAAAATCTTGATCATTGTTTTCAACAATTGTGGTGGAGAGATTGTCACTGCTATCACTAGTGGTTGAATCTCGATCATTTTCCTCAACAATTATTATTTATTGATCAATAAGGTCTTGGATGAGATTTTTGAGTTGAATACAATTTGATGTATTATAAATATTTTCTCTATGATACTCACAATAAGATCTACCCCTATTCCAAGGGAAGTCTAGGATAGAGCTGAAAGCACTTACTTTTAGAAGAGTGATGAGTTTTGCATTAACTAGCTTTCTTAGCATTGATTCGATTGGTACTCCAAAAGGAGTGTATTCACATTTCTAATCTTGTGAGATTTTTGTTGGTTGAGGTGATTCTTGTTGTGATTGATCTTGGAGATGTGGTGATTGATCTTCAAGATGTGGTGATTGGGCTTGTTGTTGATCTTGATACCCAACCTCTTAACATTGGAGATATTGTTCTTGATGTGGTTGTGGACACAACTCAATGCTTTGATGACATGGTTTAACCAATGGAAGAGTGTATTGATTTTGGGGTGGAGATGTCTCTTGGCACAATGGATCAACAATTTTGGTAAGTGTAGCAATTTGATCTCGCAAAATTTGATCTTGACACCCTTGATATAGTTGATTTGGTTTTTGTTCAAGCAAATTTGGAATGTATATTTGTGGCGTTTGTATGGGATCATGGACAAATTAATTTTGGACAATGTTCTTATTTGGGATGGTGTTTAGATTTGGCATTATAGGTTGAAATTGAATATTTTTGTGATTGGGAATCACATTGCTTTGATTTAGGTAACTTTGATTTTGCATGGTGTTACCTTGACTTGGATCAATACATGGATTCGTTAACATATTGTTTGGACTTTGAACAAAATTTATATGATTCACAAACATATCTATCCCAAAGTTTACCAAGTGTGGATTTGAAATGTTCATGTTTGGTAAACTTGTACTCGGTATATTCACATTTGGCATGTATGGATTTGGTGGGATAATGTTGTTTTGTCAAAGACTCATGAATTGATTGTTTGGTTCTTAGATTTGTAGGTTTTGACTTTGATTTAAATCTGCCATAGGGAAAGGTGGTCCAAAATTTAGATTGGGCATACTCACATTTGTTGTACCATTGAGGTTTGTATGAGGTAATGATCACATCTATGGATTGTATAAATGTGAGTTTTGATAGTTTGGTTGATTTAGGTTACTCATGATGTATGAATCAAGTTTATATTCCATGTTCTTCTTGTGTTTTGACCTTGTTGACCTCTAAGGGATTTAGGACCAGTGATGAGATGAAGGATGAAAGGGATGAATGATATGGATGTTGAACTTTTAGGAACTTTGAATTAATGCTAGATTCTAGGTTTTTTTATTGAATTGGTTTGATTTGATTTGGATAATGGACTTATAAACCCCAAGATGTTGGATGCTATCTTGGAATAAACTTTTCCACAAGGATGATAATTTAATTAGATGTATGAGGAAGGATTCATCCACACACACTTAGCCAAACAAGGTGATTTTGATGTTGATATAAAGGATTTTACCAAAAGTCTAATATGAATGGTTTTTCGAATGGTTCAAAAGTTGTTTGTGAGATGGGATTTGACTAATGTTTGAGATGGATGAAATGATTGGTTGTTTTGATCCTAAATGAACCTAAGAGGGACTTGTTTAGAAGACCAAGGTTTTGAAGAACATGCTTCTCCCTAAGAGTAGTTCAAACCAAATGACCAATCTTTGCATGGAAAATCATATGACCAAAAGATAAACAAGCACATATGTGGGGTTCAATTGTCTTTTATCTTTGCTTAATGGATTCTTTTTACCACAAAAACTTTCTTGCTTAGCTTTTCAACTAAATGTCTATGTCTCAATTTATTTTCATCCCACAAGGTCCATTATGTGGGAATCAAGAGAATCAAGGCAATAGTTCCCTAATGTTGACTTTAGAGAGAGAGAATTGAGATATAAGTCCAAATATTTGGAAGCCTTTAAGGATGGAATCCCTAGGGTAAAGCAGTAATACTAGGACTTTTCAAAGGTATTTGCTCTTTCAAAAGGGTTTGAAATTCTGATGATTTGTTGAATGTTTTTTTTCTAATGTTTCAAATCCAAGAAAAGTGTTTTGATTTCAAAATAATGCACAACCCTAGGATAGAAGAGACAATATTTGTTGAATTCCCACTTGGATTTCTCCAGCTGCGCTTATTTAGAGCGAATGATTAGAAGATTGACCACACTGGCTCCCCTCCACAGTACTCACTTCTGCTGGTCAGCCAAGCTTCGAGTTCTCATGAATCTCCCATGACAAACTCTTCATCTCTACTAAGAACCGCAAGTATGTGGGACAACTTTAGAGGTCCAACCTCTTGTACCAGAAAATAGTAGGGTTTTTGGCATTTACATAGATTAGTTCATAATCAAGGTACCCGTTCAGACAGCCACACAAGAGGAAAGATCAACCCATACAAAGAGTATCACCTACTTGTTCATAGGATCACCTATAATGATGAGTTTCCTCAACATTTGAATTTATATACCGGTTGGGATTAGCTTGGTGTTTAGTTCATCACCAGTTTGAATCGTTCCCTTGGGGTGAGTACTTTTTCCCACCAAGGTAGGCCCTCTAAAGGTAAACAACAGCAAAGGAGTACATTTGTAGTTCGACCACCAAACGCACTTAGGATGGAACACACACAATGTCTTTTCTTCATGCTCACATGATTTGTTCAATTTTAAACCCAAATTTGATGTGTGGAGGCAATCTTTTTAGACAACCTAATATCACTAAAATCCTTTTGATTCTCAACATCACCGTGAAGCATGAGAGAAGTGCATACACATTTGAATGGTATTAGTTTGCAAAGAATATTACAAAAACAAAGTAAGCACAAGTTCATTTTAAATCCTCAAAGGAAATAATGAGTTCTTTTTAAAGCACCGAACTTGAGTGTGAAGTTGATTGTTCAATTTTTAGACCAAAATCAAAATTCTAGTAAGTGTCTAAGGTTAAATCTTAACCAACTTGACAAAGCTTGAGTTGTAGGTTAATTTTATGCCAAAAATAATTCTAGTTGGTCCTAAAGCATGAAAGGAAAATATATGATGGGTTATTTTCCCATGAGTGTTTAAAAACACTATTACAATGAGTATCAAATGTTTTTTCTTTCACTTTCATGCTCCATGATCCTTTAAAACCTACAATCCAAGCTCCAAATGTTAAATGAAATCAAGAAACAAGAAGATATGAGCGTTAGATAAATGATTAAACATAGAAACCCTAAAACTTAGACCAAGTTTCAATGTGATTTGACTTTAGGTGAAATTTTGAAAATTTTAACTCTATAAAAGTTGCAAAACACCTATGCCATTAAACAACTTATGAAATTATACCCCATTTCAAAAACAAAATCTTTGATAAAGACCAAAATATGACCAAGATACGGCCATTTTAAGATTGAGTGCAAAAGCAACAAAACAAAGGTGACACTATATTTTCAAATGTGATGCTCTGTGGGCTAGCATTTGCAAAAATGTGTCAAAAGCAATGCTTTGTGGGCTTGCATTTGCAAAAGGCAATGCTCTGCACTAAACTAGGGACCTCAAATGCGACTCTATGATGACAAAAGTGACTCTATGCAACGTCACATTTGCAAAAGGTGGCGTCACATTCCTGGAACCTGCAAAAACATGATTTCTAAGCCAAAACATAAAAAATTAAATGGTTAGCCCTCCTTCTAGTGCCAAAATGTGAGCACAAAACCTACATAGACTAACAAAAGATCAACAAAACAATGTCAAACATTTTAGGAACACAAATCTAATGCTCCCTATGAGATTCTTCAACTAATTTAAGAGAACATGAAATAAACAAAAAATTAACATAATGAAGCATGTAATCTAACTTAAACTAGAAAAACCTTCATCCCATAGGGGGAGTGCTGCTCCTTTGATGTGGAAAGAAGCCCTTTCCCAATCCCTTGATAAGCTTGATGAAGTTGAAGATGATCCAAAGATGAAATTGACTATAATCTAGCTATGAAACTTGAAAATGATGGAAAATCAAGAACTCAAATGGCTATAGTGATAATGCATGAAGTTGTGGATCTGGATTATGAAAAGGATGCCACTATTTATAGAAGCCAAGGGTCGAATAATGGAGGAAATTGGTGAATGTGGGATAAATTGAGAGCCAATGAGAATGTGCCAAGTGGCACAATTCTATTGGATGAGGGTGGAGCACATTTTTTGGAATTGTGTGAGTGGAAGAGGATGGAGGAGAAGTGTAGTACCCCTCTATTTTGGTTGTTCTTGACATACAACTAAGTTGTTTGATTGGTGGTCATGTCATTTTCGTTTGTTGAGAATGTTATTGAGTAAATGCCCTTTGTTGTTTCATTATCTAGTGTGTTATTGAATATTTTATATGACCTTGTGCAATTAATTAATTAAAGGAGGTAATTCAAATAAAATTAAAATTTAAAATAATAAATTAATAAGTCCATTCTGTGTGTACAGGTAGTATTAAATAATTATATTAATTTGTGTTAGGAAAGTATTTAGTCAATTGTCTCATGAGGGTAATTATTTAAATATGATAAAACAATGTGTTTTCAAAGAAAAATCTTGAAGATAAGATTTAAAACTGAAATCACTATAGACAAAAATAGAAAAAAGAGGATAAAGAGATAGGATTTAAAATTGAAGAGTAAATGGCAAGAAAAGCAAGGAAAAGAATTGAAAAATGGAAAGTGAATAGTTAATTGCTAAATAAATAAATAATAATAAATCATCAGATTTGAACTAATGTGGAAACGGAAGAAAAAGATGGAAAAATATTCCTCCTTGACCATGCACAGCTCGAAGCTGATTTGGAAACCATAACCATGGCCTCAAAGCATTACCATTTTTACCTGGTCTTGGGGAGATATCGCGGAGGGGGGGGGATTTTTTGGTGTCTTTGGAAAGAAACATTGGTCTGCAAACTAATTTCATTGGGTCAGAAAGAAAATGTTTGAGGGAGGTAATCAAGCAGCCATCAAATATATATTTCGCGGATTCAATAATCTTCATCGGTTTTGCTAATGAAGACACTACCTTGATTTCAATGGATTGGTAACGAAGGCGTAGATCAAGAGAGGATTCACTTTGAAATTAACAAGCTTGCATTTCAATAATAGAACGTATTTTATCGGATGCATGGTTTTTGGTAAGATTGATTTCAGTTTTCAATTAATACCCTTCCTGATTGGCACTCGCTGTATACTCTATGTATTTAGTATTCCTCATTTTCCTTTACTTGGGCATGAGATTTACTTTTGCTGAATGGTGATTTGGATTTGTTGAATATTGTATGCAGAATTTTCAATTTTATTTTGTGCACCTCCTCTTTGTTTCCAACTTGGCATACTTGTTACCACGGTAATTGTAATAGCTACTTGAAGGTTTCTGATGTCCTTTTAATCTAGTTCCCATGGAGCGCACCCTACCCTCATCGCTTGGCCATTTACATGTTGCACATATTATGTAGCTACCACTTGACTCATCTCATTAATGGCATTATTCGAGGTTCTTAATTCTTTCCACTATTTTCTTTAGGCGCATCTAGCTTTCATTACTCCCGTATGGTGAATTCTTGTCGAAATTTCCACCTATGTTTGTCATCCTCTAAGCTCAAACTCTCACAACTTGCGTAACAAAACTTGTGAATAGCATGTACATTGCAAGGGAGGTGTCCACCCAGTCTTGGCCGATGTTAGTATGCCCTCTCCATTCTTTGTGGACTTGTTGTGTAACTCTTATCGAGTTAAAGTTGTACGTTGTTTCTATTTGAAACTATAACCCTACCCTTGTTGATGGTGTATACCCTGCATTTGATGTATTCAGTTTGGCCTTAGGTGGTTTGCCAATCATGTTTAGCTCTTCTTAGTTTTGGCGTACATGGTATGCATGGTTGAGATTCAATGTTAACATATAGATGATAGTCGTTGCATGTCATTCTCTGGAAATTTCGTTAGTTCTGCCAGCAACTCGATACTTTGATTATGCTTAGCATTTGATTTTCTTTCGTTGGTTGTATACTTTAGCTGACATTCGTTGCTTGGTATTGCCTTTTATTTACAATGCATATATTATATCTTGGCTTTAGATGCTCTGTATTATTGAATTGATACTACCTATACATTGATATTTTATTTCTGCGCCATACAATTGATATTGGATACTCGTTTTATTTTGATAACTATGTCTTGGTGTTCGATGGTTTGCAATATATACTTGGTATTCAAAGCTTATATGTTATGTGCAGAAGATTGGATTTGCATATTACTTGGCTTCGATGAGAATATGCTATGTTGCCCTCACCGGTAAAGTTGTCGCTACCCTATTATTCCCTTGTTGCTTGGTTGCCTATGTTGTGCCATAGAATTTGGTTCACATTTACTTGATTTGACCCTGGTTAAGTTATACTATTTCAATTTAATTTTCCTGAGTGTTGCTTGAATTCGATGGTGGTTTTGGGTTCTTCGATTTCACTGAAATTCATTTTTAGTTATGTTGATTTCGTTCTTGGTCTACCTTTTCTTTTATTTCAATGTTTTAGTGCTTGTATGGCGTTGTGAGTTAATCATAGATTCTCTCATTCGAGTTTAGAGTGAAGGCCTTGTTTCAAAATTTGATTAGAAAATCAATGTCTTCTATTTGATGGGCATGTGTTGTAGTGATGACTGTTAATTAAGAAGATTCCTTCCTAGGTGATTAATCTAGTAGGAAAGTGATTTTTATTGACATCCGTAGATAATTGAAAGAAATTTGATTAAATATATAGGATAGTTAAAGGATTGAATGTAGAATTGTTTTACATTAAAAGAATAATTAAATATTACTCTGAAAATCAGTTGATTATTGTCATAGACATTTGGATGAATGACTGGCTAAGTACAGTTGTGATTATTGCCTTATGGCAAAGATTATCGAATTATATCTTCAATTTCACAATGTTGTGATATCCTTAAAAGTCGGAATGTTGATGATCTTTAAAATAATGTTTTCTTTAGTTGTTTTAGATAACTTATAAAGAGGAGTTAAATAATTCTTCAGAATTTATCGTTTCCTTTATGTTAGTTTAATACTATCACTATGTTTGTATTAGTAATAGTGGTTGTTGCTAGGGGTTACTTTTAGGTATTGTTATTTCTACTATATGTATAGTCTTTAGTTTGAGTAAGTTGTTAAAGAAATTTGTTAGTGATGATTTCAAATGCCTATTATGATTTATTGCTTGAACGTGTCCATTTGCGTAGATATATATATTTATAGGCTTAATTATAGAAGATGTTATATAACTTCTTTTATTATTTTCAATGACTTCTTAATTGATGAGCAAATAAAATGTAAATGAATATCTAATGTTCTTCTTCTTAGTGTATAGCTTGAGTGTGCTAGTGGATGTAAGTGATTGGTGTAAATATGTATTGACTTTTAAATAGAATGTAAGGAGTATTAAAATGGTCCCTTAAAGTTACCTATTGAATTAGATATATATTTATATTTATGTATGTATTGAAGCTAGAATTATAATTTGATCAATTGGGATGTGTCTGATAACTTTTTTTGATATTTATATATAGTTCCATGATTAGTTCAGGTTTTAAAAGGGATGTGTAAATGCATGTTTTGATTGATGAATTATTCTTTAGTGGATTTTCATTAAGTGTACTTGTGTGCGTTAAAGGTTGGTTTGATGGTACCATTTCATTGTGTCTACCCTCTTGAGTTGTTTGGATTTAGAGGTGATTTTAGTCATTAAGATCGTGTTGGATTAATAAAGAATGATGATGGTTCCTTATTATTTTGTTTTCCGTTTGAGTCATTTTGGTTGAAGATATTTTCAAATGTTAAGGTTTTCATGTTGGAATTGCATCACTTCTTTTACCTTTCCTTTTGGGTAGTTGTTCTCCTTGGTCTTCCAGAGGCTTGAGACAAGTGTTAGCTAATGTTTTATCTTTTATTTTCTCTTATTGTGGCAAGTGGTTTGGCATCATTCTTTTGGAAGGGTTGTATCATGTAAATGGGAATTTTGTATTGTAATTTTGGTGAGATGGATAATGCCTCACATGTATTTCAATTGAGATTGGATATTATGTTTCTTTGTTGGTACAACCCTTGGATTTTGGTTTATGGCTTGGGTCTCTAGGGAGAGTGGTTCTACGTG
This sequence comes from Sequoia sempervirens, assembly GCA_007258455.2. Classification (NCBI taxonomy): domain Eukaryota; kingdom Viridiplantae; phylum Streptophyta; class Pinopsida; order Cupressales; family Cupressaceae; genus Sequoia; species Sequoia sempervirens. Next base: position 15,149 of record VDFB02198568.1, on the reverse strand, counting down.
GGCGTTGGTGCACAAAGGGGTTGTCATGATAACCCATGTTAGAGTTAGAATAAAAAGTGATAACCTAATTAATTAATTAGGGGATGGGTAGTAAAACATTAATAAGATAATTATGGATGTCTCGTCCGCCTGTTAGCGCTTCGTAGACTAAAGGTGGGCCGAGAAGGCCGTGGTTGGCATGATCATTGCCTCGTCTCCACAAGAGGTTAATGGTTCCACATGAGTTACCCTATGGAGCGGTGCCTTGAGATAGGCAGTCAAGATAACCATAGATGGAGACAACACCTGGTGATAGGTTGTCTAGATAATCCATGTATAGATGGAGGCGACACCTTGAGACAAGTTGTCTGGATAATCTATGTAAGGCCATGCGATGACACTCTCCTCTAGCATTCCCCTTGAGTTGTTTTATTGCTTACCTCTGGAAGTGGTCTATTGATATGTTTTGGCGATCTATTGTTGTTATGATTTGAAAGTGGTTTATTGTTGTTATAGTGATTTATTGATGTTATGATATTTGATTTATTGTTACTATGTTTCTAAAGTGGTTTATCACTGTTATGAAGTGATTTATTGTCGTCATGTTCAGATGTCATGTTTTTTGGTCATGGTTTATTGATGTTGTGACTATCCTTGGGTTTCATGTTACTCTTGTAAGATGATGAATCTTGTGGTTCCATGTTCGGAGGTTCTTGGTTGAGGTGTCTTTCTTGTCAACTCCTTAGCACAGGGGGTGGGTCTTCGGACCCACATGGTCAGGTGGAACATGCTCAGCACCCCATTGGGTCCCCAGTCGAGGATCGAGAGGTGCAGACTGATGTCATTTGTGTCAACCCCAGAGTTGTTTCCGTCTTGGAGCCAGTTCTTGGAGCTAGTTATGATATTTTGTATTCTGTTGCTTAGTTGTATTATTCTATCTTGTTATATGGATTCCCATTCATGTTGGGGAACACTATTATATCATTGTTACTCTTGAACATTGTAATGAAATGTAATGATAAACCCTGTGCGGCTTTTGAGCCATGGTAGTTGTTATTCGATATGTTGTATCTGTGGAAATATATTCCTTGATTTTATATGATGATAGAGAGTTTATCATTATGGGTTTTAATTTAATCATGTTTATGTTGTATATACATATGTGGATGGTTTCTTATTAATTATTTGTCGTTTATATATTTAAGTTTTGTAATGTCTCGTCGTGTACCCCAAGGGACGTAAGTGTTAGTGAATTTTTTTAAATGAATCTCATGTCATAACTTAATGTGTATTTCATGTATTTTATGTTCACTTTAAAAAAAATTGTGTGGTAATTGTTGCATTGGATTGTCCTTTGGGTGGGTTCGACGACGTGTAATACAAGAAAGCAAAATGTTGTTGGTTGAAAATTTGAAATTGTTGTAAGAGGAATCTGAATGAGATTTGAAGGCTTCTGCAAGAGAATTCTATTGTTTTAAGAGGATGTGGGATAGGTTTTGAAAACCTTTGGAGAGAAATTGAATGGGAGGTTATTGAGAGGAATATTCTTTGGAATATGCCTTGGTGAGGGAAAATAGAGGTAATTAGATAATTAGAAGAAATTGATTTTATGTGCAACCTGGTTAGTTGACCATGGTTGATTTAACTCTTAAGGAGTTAAAAGATGGAGGATTTGATAATGATGATTAGAAAGTTGATTTAGGATTAATTAATTGGAGTGAAATAGGATATGTGGCATTTGATTTGACTAATTTAATCAAGTGGGAGGATTAAGAGAGGATTTAATTAAATAATTTTGATTTAATTAAATAAGATGAATAATTAGTTAGAAGAAGGATGAATTAATCAAATAAATTTAATTATTTGATTAATAGCTGAATTTGCTTAATTTAATTAAATAATGTTGATTATTCAATTAATTGATGAATTTGAAGTGATTTAGGAAGAAACGGTGTTAGTTGATCAAAATCAGATACACAGTATTAATCAAGACATTTTACGTGTCTACAAAGGTCACGAAGGATATATAAGAAAGGTTAGTTGTTGGAGATGAGTGTGGTGTGTTGTGTGATCTAAAATAATGGGAATGTGATCAGGTGTTAAGACCTGAGTGCAAGCTTAAATGCCTAAGGCTATCAAAAGTAGTGAGCAGGTGTGTACATTTTTAGTGTACCTAAAGTTATTGGAGGTAGTGAGTTGAAGGTTACAGATGGTGTAGAGTTGTTATGGTAGATCTTCCTATTACTCTGAGGTAGTGAACCTCCTTAATAGTATTCTTGTATTCTCTTCTATTTTAGACAAGTGAGTCCTTTGGCAATGAGCCATTCTCTCTTTTAGGAAGTGAGCCCTTCTAGTAGTGAGCCTATTGTATTTGGTGTTATTCATACATATGTGAGTTAATCCTCACTGTGGTTTTTCCCTAGTTAGGGTTTTCCATGTAAATCTAGTGTTCTATTGTGTATGGTTGTTGATGTGTTGATGTTTCAGTTTGCTTACATTCATGTTAATACTTAATAAGGGTTTGAAAATTAATGAGGGTTTTAATGTGCAACTAATTCAACCCCCCTCTCTCAGTTTTCTTGTGTGTCTAAGAAATCCATCATAATTTCCCTATAGAATGGAATCACTTGACTTCCCCTCACCTTTCATCCTCCTCTACTTTTATTTCCTATCCCACATTAAATAAGAAAACCAAGAATAGATGCAGTAGAGGAAGAAAGGTGGATGCAGATATCAGATCAATAAGGCTTTTACTTGAATTGGGGTCCACAAGGGTAACCAGAATGGTGGACTATACAACCTTCAACTTTAAATTTTATTTATGCCAAGCAAGAGTTTAAGTTGGGTGGAAAATTATGTGCCATAGAATTGACTAGTTTCCTAATGTAATTTCATTTTTACTATCTTATTTCTACTACATTTTTAAAGACGTTACCAAGACCTTTTATATACCTTTAAGTATTTCAAGCATTTAAAGACTATGTATGTGGTATTAATGAATGTATGCATGGATTTCAGGTGTCTATAAGTTTAATAGAATATCTTGATTAATTATGGTGATTAACTATGAATGTGATTTTAGAAATAAAACTAACCCTTGCAACTCAAAGACATGTCAACTCGTAGCATAAGGATTTATAACCTGCAACAAAGGGGTGACAGTTCAATACAGTGAAGGATTCGATCAAGAAAAACATTAGCATATTTTCTAGAATAGGATGAAGATGATAGTTGGGGGTTATGGACATAGTTATCCATGTGGCATTCCATCCGCTAAATAAACTTGGAAGAAGAAGAAGAAGTGTGTTTTGAATAGGAATGATAGTTATGATGAGGATGTATTGTCTAGCATGTTCCTATGTAATAATAGCTTTCTTAAAAAATGTAGAATCCTTGTTTAATTTTTGAACTCTTGCTTCTAGTAGTTAGTTGTTTTTATAGTTTTGTTGAACTCAATTCCTCTTCTATCTTTTAGAAAAAATTGGCATTTGTGGATAAGTCTATTTATAGTTTGATAATAAAAAAAATCTAACATGCCCTATTTAGGAAGGTGTCCTATTGAGAGACCAGAGTAGTTAGAGAATATGTGTTAGATCTTTGCAAAAAATAGATTGAATAACAATTGCTACATTGTGTTTTGATGTTTGATATATTACAATATTGAAGATTTCTCTAGATATTTGACTTTTTGAGTTAATTGAAGATATTGTGGAATGCAGCACTCAAGCAAGGTCCACTTGATGTACTCCCAAATCCACATAATAATAAGTTATATTATGCATTAAATTTTTGAATTATGATTCTTACTTTACATTGTAATTCATTGTTATTTCAAGATGTTCAATTCAATGCTTTATTTTGTATTGATTCAATGATTAAGTTAGAATAGATGCATGTTGCAACATAGGATTAGTTAGTTATAGTCCATGGAAGTAATAGTTACATGTAGCAACTAGTAGTAATTAGATTACTTACTCTATTTTCTTTAAGTAGAAGTTACTTTGAATTATTCTTTTAGTACCTATACTCAATTGATTAAGATAGTATTCCTAAATGCATATATAGAGCTAGCTTCGTCTTAGATGGAAATATAAAATAAGATATAAGACATGTATAATAAAAATCCCCTAAAGATACTTAAATATACAAGAAATTTTTATTATTCAAGCCCCTTCAATGAATGTATGTATAATGTCCTTCCACAATAATCCAATATATAAAATAATTAGATATGTACATTATTTCTATTTAAGATAGTTAAAATATATGCATTACTTTTCAATGGGAATTATTTATAATTAGACTATGTTTTTTACATGATTTTGTTATATAATAAAATAATTCATTGGTATCAAAAAATAGTAAAATACATTTAGTAAATAAAGTAAAGGAATATGTGGAATTAATTTATTTTTTTTAAATATTTAGAATTACATATTTCATGTTTGAGAAAATACTCCAATCCATATTGGTATTGAGTATATCAAAGTCCCAAAAGTAAATGCTGGAAATAAAGATAATAATATATACACATAAGCCCTCCAAGAATGGCCACTTTGATGCATTGCTCGAACTTCTACTACAAATGTAGACACGGTACTCATGCACCCCAGAAAACCAAGTTGAATGCCTTCTATCACAAATTTTCTAGTATGATCCTTAACCTGCATTTAGAATTTGAGCTCAATGTAATAATATAGTGAATAGAAACAAATTAAACTAGTATATAGGAAAATAATTTTAAAAGAATTTCTTACCACTTGATGAATTATTGATAAAGTGGCCATCATGATGCTTGCTATGAGATTTGTAATTAATGTTCCCAGTGGGAGCCATTTTAAGTGCTTTTGTGCTCCAACTCCTTGGCCATTGAGACGTGCCATAAACCATCTTATCCACACTCCAAATGGTCCAACCACACAAGCTATCCATAATTTTGTCTTATGGTTGGATGTTAAATCAAACACTACTAAAACAAGGCTTCCTCCCCACAATATTCCGATGAGAAACATGAGAAAGATAAAACCATATAAGTGAAAGTGATTGTATTCATAAGATGGGATCCATGTCAAGACTAATCGTTGCTTCTTGACTTTACTATGAATATACTCAATTAACTTTGCAGATTCAATCCCTAGCATAAGTGACATTTGGGAGAGCTCCATTCCTGCCATTTTTAAATAATATTTTATTATATGGATAATTTAATTATTGGATTCTTTAAGTTTAACAAAATTATAATCCCAAAGAAATGTATATATAGGGAGAATAATATATATAACTAATTTGTAAATTGACTTCTCTATGATGAGGAAAAATTTACTTCAAACCTTAATGGGATAAAGACTTTATTATTTTTGCATCTTACCTAAAAGAAGACCAATAATTCCAGTTACCCAATGGCCTTTAGTTGTTAAGTTTACTATTTCTTGAATCCAAGATGTAAAAGTAGTAATGCTCCCCATCAATCCTGATGATAGTCCAATGGCCAATGCTTTAGAGTAAAGAGAAATATTGTTTTTGAATGCAACTCCAACCCATCCCATGAAAAAGCTTCCAACCTACCATCAAAAAGTAACTAATCATAAATCAAAATATTCTCCATAACTATTAGCCCCTACCAAGTTACAACATCATCTATAAGGGATAAGTTTAGTATGCTCTTTTAGAGGAAAAAATGAAGATAAATTTCTTACCATATTAGAAGGAAGATTGATATATAAAGCACTATGATCATTTGTCACATTGGCTCCATTTGGTCCAAATAATATTTGTAATGCATCCCTTATGAATATCTATACACAAAGATATGCCAATGCTTCAATATCAAATATAATTTTTTTTATAAAACGCAAATTTTACTTGTATAATTTTAGATCTTATATTAAAGTTTTTTCCACAGTTAATTAATTTTTTCTCTCTTTAGTATCTTTTATAAGGTGATGTAGTATAAGGTTATTGTGGAATATTATTAAGAAAAAACTTAATCAATTTTAATTCCATATTTGTAACATAGAATATTTAGTTTTTTAGCATTTTCCTAATATACAAGAAATGATAAGTATATATGAAGATTATGCATGTGAAGATTAGAGAAAATTATCTATTATTAATCTAAAATATATGAAAAACTATAGATATAGATATTGAATCTTACCCCAATAATCCCAAACACTGCTAGATGAGAAAGGATCAATATATATTCCATGAATAGTGAACATTTATCTTGATTAACCTGTCAATGTAATAAATTACTTTTTTTGTTAGTAATATGTATAGAGTCTATAAAATTATAATTACATTTATAAAAAACATTGATAACCAAATTATATATAAATATTGTTGAAGCCATGAGTATCTTTTGAGAATAATATTACCATCTTTTAGAGAAAAAATATATATAAAAATTGGTATTTAATACATTATCAATTTCATTAATAGGGTTCATTTTTAGTTACAAGATCTATTGTAATGCTATAGTAGAAGAAACATATTTTTTAAAAAGAGGTTTAAGAATAATATGATCTAGTAAAAAAATTAAAAGAAAAATATTGACAATCTCATAGTCATGAATGGATTGACCCTCTTATATTATCTAATAACCATATCTATATGAAATAAAATTAACCTCACAATTATAACCACAACATGTTTAATTTAATCTTCAAATATAATAAATTTATTTTCTCTATAATAATAAAAGTATTATAAAAATAGATCCTATTAATGAATCAATAAGGAATAAAATAAGTGGTTGTAAGAATAAATGGTTGGCTCTAGAGTTAGGGGTTAACTAAATTCTTTATCAGGGCTCCAAAGGCAACCCAAGTGTTTTATGGGATATATATATGGTTAGGGATTATTATGGAGCCTTTCTTTTGAGAGGGTATAAATTCTTAGGTAATAAAATGAATATGAATTGGAGATGGAAGCTCCTTTATATGACCTTTAGGATACCTTATAAGGAAGGTTATTTGGAAATTGAGGCTAATGTTGATTCAAAATCTATTATTCTTAGAACATAATGTTATGATCCATTATGGATCATACTCTTATAACATCTATATATTGTTCTAATATAAGGCTCTAAAACCTAATATTTAGTAAATGCTTGAATAAGGATATCTCATTCAAAATGATTATAGTTTAATAAATATGAGATTATTGATTATTTTAAAATGGTTGTTTTGAATATATTTTTACACCTCTTCTCCTATGATTAAAAAGGCTCTCCCTCATTGCCCCCACCCAAGTTAGGAGTGCTTGGTCTCTAAGTCTCTGCTTGTCCCCTGGCCTGGGATCTAATTCTCCGCTCGGTATGAACCCCAAATGCTGGACACTCTCATGGTATAGATACCCTGATCAGAGGGGATTAGTCTCGGGCCTCTCGCCGAGACTTCCCCTGAACCAGGGGGGTCAGGATACCCCTTCATTACCAAAAAAAGAAGGCTCTCCCTCATTGATATTTGGTAAGAATTGGAGTTTCTACACCTATAAAGACTTGTGTGAGGAGAAGTGATATCCCTAGGTTCTATCTATATTTCATATAGATAATTTTATAAGTGTTTTAATTATTAAAATGATGCTTTATGTAGTTCTTAATCTAAATGGGTTATCCCCATGTATATATCATGTAATGTGTTAAAACTACATATCTTGCAATTCTCATTTATATTTTATAATGATTAGTAATTTAAGATCCTAAATTATAACATGGTGTTATATACTAATCATTTTTATATGTTAACCTAGAATACATATAGATCTTGATAAAAATAATTGGAGTAAAATTTAAATATCGGCATGTTTATAAATTTTATGAATGTTATCTAGGCTTACCTATTTTGGGTGCGTGGGGGGGCGGGGGTTGTGGGGGGTTCATTTGAGAATTTCTTATGTTTAATTTCAAGAATTAAATTTAATATTTAATTATGTCCAACATATTTGATCATGCTCTATTTTTTTAAAATTAATAGCAATCAAAAATTATATTGTGGGGTACTTTCAAACATTCCTTGTGTTCATAATTTTTATAGGAAAAATTAAACCTTGAATGACTATTGATCAAATTAACTGGTGGTGGATAAGAATTTTCCTTACACAAAGGATTAATTCCACTTAGTTTTTATACAAATTTAATTATTTATTGATGACTCTAAAATTAAAAGTAGATAATGATTGGAAAAATTATTAACTATCACAATGTAAGAAACTCACAAGTCATAATATATTTAATAGTTTAATGTAATGATAGCACATTTAGAACAGTCTCATACTCTTACCATGCTAAATATATTAACAATGTCTACCTTTAAAACATATAAATGGATTTCATAATATTTTATATACTTTTCTAACTTTGAGTCTTTTCTTGAATAATTTTCCTTTCAATTAATTTTTAATGATCACTCTTCTATGAAAAACTAATTTATTCCATTTTTTAAAATACCATCTACTCATATAAATGCATGCTCATGTATATCTTTGACTCGAATTAAAAGTTCCTTTTACATGACACGTGGCTAGACATAGGTTGGTACTTTTCATATTGAAAATTAGAATGCTAAGAAATTCAATCATTAAATAGCTAAAATATTATGTATTGAAAAATTATTACATTGAAATTTGAGTCTTATCTAAATAGAATTCTAAAACACTTTTCTACTAAACACTCAATGCCAAGTTATAAAAACTTGACAAGCTACCACATTTCCATCCTTTGCGAACTAGGCAATGACATCTATAGATAGAAATTCATGTTACCCCCTAGAAGAAACAACCACATAGGGGCTAGATTGGGAACATGAGAGAAAGAAACAAAATGATGAATAGTTTGACTAGGTGAGACTCTAATGTTAAGTGAAAATTAAATAATGACCAATTTTTAGAGAGATTTTATCCTATTTATTAATAAGATTATCCCTTTACACATCATTATGAACTATTTTAATATGACAATTATACTATCATGGGGACAGATAGATTCATTTACATCAAATTTTAATTTAATAAAAATCATAATTCTTTATTTACATTAAAATCCATGATCTCATAGCAAGTCTTTTAGTTCTAATCAATCATCTTATTATTTTAGACTTCATAAACTTTTATTAAATAATATCATCACAATATTTGTCAAACCTTAATTTTTAATAAAAATATAAATTTATATTTTTCTAACATTATATTTGATATCTTCAAACTTGATTTTGAGTCATGCCCCTATTAATGCATATGCTAGTGAGTACCTCTCCACCACATCATTATAAATGAAAAATTCCAACAGTAATCACATATTGCAAAGTGCAAATATTCCCTGGGCTTTATATATAGGATGAATTGCATGTTAGATAACACTACTTTAAACTTTCAAATTGACTAACTAGCAGCACCCATTGACTTGTGGATAATCAATTAATTTGTTGTTTCAAAAGATGGAACATCAAAAGGTGTGCACCCTAGCAGCGATATGCTCCATGAGGCAAATCCTAAAGTTTTGATTTTAAAACATGATGTCCTAATGTTGTAATAAGGTATATTTGATCATTTTAAGTTTGTTTTCAGTCATGCTTCTACATTCCTTTTGGGTTCATTAAGCATTAAATGTAAGGTTGCAAAATTGCCGCAGTCAAGTTGTCAGTGCCAACATTGCAAAAAATGCAACAAATTGTAAAATGGTGGAATATGAAGATAGGGTAGTTGGAGAGTTAATTGTGGTAGTGTTAGTTTGGCTATTTAATCATTTTTAGCCTCTCAAATTTTGAGGCAGAAGAGGGAATGATAAAAGGAGTGAAAATCAATGAAATACTCTATTTTTGTTACGCTTAACCAGCATTTCATGATTTCTCTCGGCCATTGTAATGACATGTACTCTGCTCAAAACCCTCCTCCTCCATTGGGCACATTTGATAGCCCTGGCTAATATTCTTTTGATTTGCTTTGGTTTGAAAATCATTTAGTATTGTAAAAGTTATATGCAATTTTCTCCAAGCAAGTAGGAACCCTCATCTAGGGTAATAGTGTGCACTAAAAATTGTAATTCTCAATATTTAACCATTGAAATCCCTTGTAAATTGGTGAATGATATGTTTTATGAGTATTTTAAAGGATTCCTAAGTTTTAGGGGTTGAGTGTTTGGTTTTGCTCAGAACCAGTGATGCCCTAGGTTTGTACAGTGTAGAAAATTCTAGAAATGGATAGTGAACAGTAAAGATTTTGAGTTTTGATGATGAAAAAGGTGTTCCATTTGGGTGTGACAGTGATTTAAAAGGTTGTAGTGGTGTACTTGGAGTCCTCTCTAGGAAATATTTGGTGGTCTAAAAGGTTTTGTGTGCATTTATATGTTGATATATGTATGGTAGTCTTTGGCGGTCCTATTTGGGAATTAGAAAATGAAAGGTTTAGGTTGGGTGTTTGTTGAAATATCATAATTAAATATTGGGGAATGATTTAATCATGTGTAAGACCCCTCCCTCCATATCATCGTCACAACCCCATTCAATTATAAACATAAGAACTATCCTATTACTTAAATTAATTGTATGCCATTAAGATGATAATGACTAAGTTGAGGGTAGTTATAATATCTATTGCATGTAAAAGTTAGCAAATTTCTATTCTTGTTGAACTAATTAATGGGTATGTGCAGATCATGGTATGCCAAAAAAGTGGCAATATTTGTAGGGTATGTGGTTTATGACTTTTCTTCACCCAAAATTACTGAAATGAAAAGGGCTTTTAGGAGGAGATTCTCACTTTCCAAAAATATAAATTCATGATTTAATTTGAATTTAATAAATACCAATATTATTCATTTTCTATTAGAATTACTACTCAAAGTCCTAATCGACATAGGCTAATTGAAAACATCTATAACTTTCAAATCCAAGACCATAGTTTTTTGAATCCAAACATGCCACATCTGAGGATGATTTTATATAATTTATTGATTTGACTGAGTCCCCACTTCACATATAAAAATCTCATGCAAAAAATATTATCATCTTTATTATATTAGGGTGGCCTAGATAGACACCTACTCTTATTTCTTTTCCCCAAATTTAAGTACTCACTGCATTTCAAAACACCTTTCACCAAATAGATTTTATTTATTTTCAAATAAACCTAGTGCATTTTAGAAACTACATTCAATTTATACAAATTATATTCTTACATATTTTGGAAATAATATAGATATCCTATTCAAATATTTACGTCAAGTTGCCTAAATAACGATTTTTTGATTTTGCCATTTACACGCTTTGGCATACCATGATCCCAGCATTACGCCCCACTTAAATGTAAAAGTCAACAAGTTATTATTCTTTAATATTTACTATTTGGTTTTACATTCATTGGAATTAAAAGAGTTATTGACTCAATATCCTTGGGTAGTTGTGTATAGTTATTTCACTATGTGATTAGTCATAATTTAGACATAATTGTTATATAAGTGATATTTATTAAGATAATGATTTGATATTTATTTATATATATATACTTCAAAGGTATTGAATACCTTTTCAAGTTATTATCATTTTAATAATCTTATCTATCATTTGAAAGGATTTCAAGCTATTAATGTTTGATAATTTTAGATATCTTTTGAATAGATATTGAGTTATTCGTAGTTATCATCTTAATAGCTATCAAGTTATTAATTATTGGTATTCATTTTGTAGATAATGTTAGTATAACCTTGTAGCATCAATGCTATTTTGTAGAATTATCATATTATTACTAGCTTGAAGGATCTAGTTAGCAAGTTGCATAATTAATTGGTGGTATCATTTTGGCGATTCTAGTTATTGTTGACTCAATTATAATGTGATTATTGCTCAGAGAAAACCTTTGTTTACTTTCTCAAAAATATGATTTTCATTATTGACCATTTAGGGAAGCTAATAATAATAAATAGATTATCATTGTGTTTTAAAGCTAAGTTGGTTTTATGAAGCATTATCAAATTTCATATCATAGTTATAAAATTAATTTTTATGTTTTAACATCATTACCTATCAATTTGTAAAATTGATAGATGGCTGTCCAAGTGATGTGGTATTAATAAAGTTTAATAATAACTACTATTAGATGTAGTATTGGATAAAAATAAATAAACAAATAATTCTCATCCAAATGAGACAACCGATAAACATAGTGTCTTAAGATTCAACTTAAAAATGGAACTGGTGCTATTGTTGGCAAATATGTCAGAACTCAGAGGCAGTAGTGGTTGGTGTGAGAGTTATGAATAAAGATATTGGAGTTGAGTACCGTATGAAAGTGGGGGAGCAGTGTAAAGGTTATGTCGATTAATCCAATGGGGGCCAACTTACCATTATTGCTCCACCAAACGATGACCCTTGGAGAGGTTGAGAGCTAGGAGAATTAATGAAAGGATGGCCTTTGGGCAAGTGATGGTTCACAAAATTTAAGGAGATTTATTGTGCATGGTTGCGACACATCTGGGAGGTTACGCTTCCACAGTGAAGGAGTAAAAAGAAAGAAAGAAAGGACGGATTGTTGCTTGTAAAGGGGGATAGGCAATGAATGCATATCTTACCAAGTGGGAGAGTAGGTGAAAAAAAAAGGGAGATAGGTAACAAAAATGTGAATCTCTCAATGATAATAGAAAGTTGATTGTTATTTGATTCTCTAATAAAAGGATGAATGCTATTTGAATATCTGAGAACAATAAACTGAATCTCAGATAATGGAGGAGGTTGAATCTCATATCTTATTGAGTAAAATCATGGTATAGTGTTGCCACGCTGTACAATGTTGTGGTGATAGTTATTTTTTTTAGAGATGATGGGCTATAGGGTCTTACCAAAACAACAATAGAACAAGAGGAGCTACCAGCTATGGTATTGCTAATATTCCTGTGCCACAGTGTGAGTGGCTGCTAAACAACAAAATACTGTTGAAGGATTTTAGCAGTGGAAAATCTATTTAGAGGGACAACATATGCAAAGGATGATAGCGTCCCATCTCAACAATATCTTTGCATTCAACCATATAAAAAAAAGGGGATGAAAGCAACTTCCTCCTCCTCTATTAGTTTCATGTATGAGGAAGGAATCGCAGGCAACAAGAGCTTCATGATAGTCTAAAACCCTCCAGGTAGTCTTTTAAGCCTTCAACTTCTGCTCAATCATTTTGCTCTTCCTTTATTCTTACTACTTTCTTTCCAGTTTATGGATGGTAATTATTATTTTTATAGAGTTTTCTAGTGTTGTGTTTTTCCAACTAGTTTGGGGTTTAGCCTATAAGAAGCATTTATCATTTATGAATGGAATGGGGTAGCAGATCGAGCTATAACTCTGGATGTTTCTTGTTATAGTCAAACCATGTCATAGAATGAACCTAGAAAGCATTCCCTTTTTGGCCATTCTTCTTTATATTACCACTCTCAATAGAGCTTGTAACTTCAGCTAAATTTTGGTGCAGTTTCTAGATAATGTGATTGATCTTGATGATTTTCTTCATTTTTTAAAAAATATTATTATTTTTAGCTGTGGATTTCAGAGAATACTTGTGACATACAAATTTCAGTATTGCAGTATAAACTGTAGTATTTATTTATTAATTTTATTTTAATAACATGCCAATATTAACACCAATAATGCATATAGAAAGTGTATATCTTCATAATAGTTAGAAATTCAATTTTGCAAAAATCTGAACAGATGGAGTGATCTAGTAAATTCTTTTTATCAGCCATAATTTTTTTTATTTGATAGGCATTTAAATTCAAGGTCTGGTGTCAATACACAAATATAAACCATAAACACCATCTTCAAGCAATAGAAAATGAATTTTTATTAGCTCAGCTGCAAACATCAGTACTGCTGATTGTAACTTATAGAAAAAGACAGCAACAGTTGGTTAATCTACATTTATAAGTATTTTGAGTTTATCAGTTTTAAAATTTCTGTAGCATTAGTAAGAGAAAAGGCATGCTGAGATCCACCATCTGAGAAATTTAGCCATTGTGAGTTCCTTAATTATTTTAAATGGATCCCTCTCAAAGAAATTCAAAGATAATGAGGCCAATGTTTGCTGCAACTAAGGCAAACATTAATGGTATCGATGGAAAGGTGGAGAATTGTGCATGCAGCAACATCAGGGGGGTGCTTTGTTGTTAACATACCTCATCAAAATAATTTTTATAGGTTTTGATTTAGGAATTCTCAAATCAGTTAGTATCTAGCTTAATTTAACTCATTTATAATATAATTATTTTGGTAGCATGTTAGGTTACAAAATTATGAAATTGATTATAAAGGCAATGATAATATTCTGGTATGTTCAAGGTATAAATGGAAGAAGGGAGTTTTTCTATATAAATAGACTTACTCGTGTACATTGATGAGTAAAAATAATCACTATTGTCATTGATTATGATTGATATAATATTATAATAGCATTGGATAATAAAATTAATGTTGTTTGTTTCAGTTAATAAGTATAACAAATTTATTTTAAGATGTTTAATTTGTGAATTGAATTGTTCAATAGAATAGAAGATTATGACTTGATCAATATTAATTATTTATAGTACAAATCAAAATTGACAATTTTTCTCTTCCAAGGGAGGAGCTACCGTTCTAGGTAGAGAATAGTGATGTGTGTTGCAGATAAAATTGCTCTCACATTTCTTAGAACCTTATTAAACGCTTTGTGGGTTTTATTTTACTCTCCTTCACCTTTCCAAAACATTTTGAATTTTAATATTTGGATAAGTAACATAAAAGTTATGACTATTTTAAGACTGACTAGTTTGGCTTCAAATCTGCATATAGAAAATTTGATAAATAAAATATGCAAAAACGAAAAAGAAAAGAGAATTGACCCTTATCCTATATTTGTTAATAATGAATTAAGAAGTAGCTTTTTACACTTACAATCTTAATTGTTCCTTGAATTTAATTATTCTTAAGTTTAGCATTCTTGACCATTAGGATTGGCTCAAGGAAGACTATTAATGTTGTAAATATCATTAACTTGCATCATTAGAGTTTTTGGTTTTCAATTCCTTGGAAAATAGACCATTTGTTTTGATTATCTTTATATTGGTTCTAATGTATAATCCAAATATCATTATCATATTGTTGTTATCATTTTCAATGATCCTTGAGTTTATTTTCATAGATTAATAATTAAATTAG
>VDFB02198567.1:0-11838 GCA_007258455.2 Sequoia sempervirens | reverse complement strand
GTTCGATTTTCTCAAGTGGCCCCTTTTTAGTCATTAAAAATGATATAAACTTCACTTTTAAGTAATAGTTTGACTTTGGCACAATAAAATAATATTTAATCACTTAATGAGGGTAATTGCTTCATGTACTTTAAGTGGCCCCCTTTCTATAAAGTTAATAAACAACTTTATAATATAACTTATTATTATTATAATGTCATTAACACTTCTTCCCTCATTAATAACTTATTAATTATGCCATGAATAATCGTGCCACTCATGACTCTACCAAAGTCAGGAGTCCAGGTGCCCTTCCAAAATAACATGTCCATAAATATCACTTACTATAAATAGTAAGTGTCCAAAAACTGAGCCAGTGAACAAAACAGATGCTAGAACCTGAACCCACTGAAACCATTGCCATGTGTAATGTCCCAAATGTCGGGGAAACAATCCAAATGGACCCTCTAAACACACTGCTAGCTCACGAGGGTCAAGTGATGAGCTAATCCCTGGTCACCTAATGCTAACTAAGGAGGGGACATTACATAATATTCCCATAAACACATACCATACTATCCCAAAAACTCAAAAATAACAAGTAACTGGGAGGGCTCTTAACAAAAGACACTAATCAACAATGAAGGGTTCAAATACATAAGCTATTTCTATCCCAAACACCCAAGGTACCCACTGAAAGTTGAACAACACTAATGTTTTGGTCTGTATCATTAATACAAAAAGATTTTCTAAGTTTTTCTAATGCAACAATTAACATACAGCCACCTTAACCCTAGTGACCCATGTTACACACTTCAATAATCAGGGTTACCACAATACTAGCAATACAAAATGATGCATACATATAAAAGGCTCAAACTTGGTTAATCAGCTCACCACCAGTCTAGAATAGAAGAAGAAACACCTACAAAGATGCCCAGAATGCATGAACAACACCAAGAACTCATGGAGGTCATTCGTTTCTTGCATATAGAAGTGCGCCCAACATGTTAGAAGTGATATACCTTGTCTATACCTTTAAAAAGGGCCACGTCCAAAACTAGGGCTGAATACATGGTCGCTTGAAACAGGAAAATCACGTCCCTTAATATTCTCTCCAAAATCCTCAGTCCCACGAATTTAAAACGGCTCCCAACACTTGGAAAGGCTGCGCTAGGATTCCTGTAAGACAAAGGCCTTCAATGCTAAATACTAAACTCCAAAACCATAGATCATATTCAGGAAGTCACCTCCATCTCCTCTCCAACACGTCTTCTCATGGTTGCCAAATCTAAGATTCATAAATAAAACTCGTATCCTCCAACTCTGAAGGGCACCAGCTAGAGATGATCTCTCACATCTGAAACTGGATGGTGGTTCGCAAACCCTAGCCAAAATGGCTCGATGCAGTGCTGCCGTGAAAAATCCTCTTTCAAAAAAGTGTTGATAAAAAATAAAGCTCCTCTAATATAATTTCCATGAAGCCCGATAAAAGAAGTTTTCTTTCCTTTTGTATTTCTTTTCTCCAATCAAAAATTAAAGTGACTTTGCATAGTTCTTTTATTGAAATATTTCCCTTAAGTCACTTTAGTCAATTTTCATAAAGTCACCTTATAAGAATAATTTAATTAATTATTTAATATTACCTTAGAGAATTTAGGTAATAATAAAACAATTAAATAAACGACTCCCTTTTTTCCATCAATTGCCTTCAGGAGTTAAAAAGGCAACGAGGCATTCTGTGGCTAGCTGAAAGGGGACATTACAGTTTGATAGAGAAATGGAAAATTTGAGAAAAGATATTAAGCTTGTAGTATAGCAGTGGCTTGAGGAAGGATACCAAGAATATGTTTGGTATTGGCCAATGTGCAAGAAGGTGAAGTGGCCCGTAAAGATGATTGTTAAGAAAAGAAGGCATCGGATGGCTTCTTTGAAAAGAGAAGATGAATCAAATAAAGAAGACAAATCAATTGGCATTGGCATGAAGGAAGTGTAAGAGCAAGTGTAGAGGTAATGAGAGAACAATGTTCTCAAACAGACACATATACAAAGGGCAATTGAGAAGAGACACATTCAAGGAACCAACGGGTTGGTGATGATAAGAAAGTTGATAAAAAGATAGGTATAGCTGAGATAAAGAAAGAAACAAGAAAGCAAGCACAAGGAGCTAGTGAAGAGGCACATTGGCCTCATGGTTTTTATCCAATGTATGTTGATGATAATGTTTGTATAGGTGTAGACCAAGGAGAGAATGAAGAGGATGAAGAAATGGACAATGGTAATGAGGCATATGAAAGAGAAATAGAATTTTGGAGTCTTGCAGTTGAGAAGGATATACGAAGGAGAAGATACAAGACGAAAGAACGAAACAAAAAAGTGAAAACCAAGAAACATAGAGCCGATAAAGTCAAGCATAGAGAGGATCAAGAGGAGGTTAGAGAACAACTAAGTATACAACACAATTGGAAGCAGAGAAAAAAAAATACCATCATTTGAGATGGAAATCAAAATTCTCTTGGCTCAAGAGTATGATGCAGGAGCATCTCGCAACCTAAAAAATATAAGTTTTGAATTTTGATGTTAGGAGTCTTAATTGAATATGTGAAGGTCTTAGAGTACCATCGAAGACCATGTAGGGTCTTTTTACTAGTTTTTTTAAAGTTATAGGTTGCAAAGTTGCAAAAAAGTGCATATTCGGCAAGTTTGATGCAAAAAGACATAAGGTTACATTAGGTTTTTGAAAGAAAAGCATGTATTTTTGAATGGTAACTGTTTTTTATGTTGATTCATGTTGAATCATTTAGAATACACGCTCCAAGAGGCTGTGGGAGCAAGATTTCATGAAATACCCTTTGTTTTTGTCAATTTTATGTCAATATTTTGCAATTACAGTCTGAAAACAGCGTTGTACGGCCATGTACAAATCCATGTTAGGATCTGTGATTGAATGGGATGATAGAGAATTGTTTTAAGAATCCAATGCAATTGGTTTGGTGTGATTTCATTGTGTTTTGAGCAAGATATGGCAAAAATACTACCAGCAGTCCTGTTACAGACCTAGGGTTTTCAGCAAACTTAAAAAAATCATAACTTTTGTTTGTATTGTCAAAAATTGATGAAACTTGGTGAAGTTATTTTTTAAGTTTCTGCCCAGGTTCCCACCAAAGGATATGTCCTAATTCAATCATTTTTGTGATTTATGAAGGTCTGAGTGTGTTCTTTGTCATAAAGATTGTCAAAACCTTAGGTTTCTATGAGGGTTTAAGCAAGAAACTTGTTTCTTTGAGTTCACCCTAACAAGTGGGGTTTGAAAAACCTTCAGTAGAGTCTATAGAATCTGAAAACCTTAATTTTCTTGCATTTGTTTATCCCTTTGCATCATTTTGGTATCAGAGCCTCAAAGGTCTAGAAAGAGGAAGTTGAGAGTTTCAAATGGGTTTGATGAAGAAGTTAGTTATATTCATTGATTCTTGGAGAGATGTGTATTGGGTAGATTGACAGGTTAACGTGAAGAAACTTTGGTACCAAAAGGCTGGGCAAGAGGAAAAGCTGAGAGAAGCCCTAGGTGAGGTATCACAAAGTCAAGAAGAGAAGATAGAAAGATGCAGCAACAAAATAAGAAAGAAGGCCTCAAAAAGAAGGACAAGATGAAAGTCAATAAGATAAGACAAGATGCAGAGTTTGATAGAGAAATGGAAAATTTGAGGAAAGATATTAAGCTTGTAGTATAGCAGTGGCTTGAGGAAGGATACCAAGAATATGTTTGGTATTGGCCAATGTGCAAGAAGGTGAAGTGGCCCATAAAGATGATTGTTAAGAAAAGAAGGCATCGAATGGTTGCTTTGAAAAGAGAAGATGAAGCAAATAAAGAAGACAAATTAATTGGCATTGGCATGAAGGAAGATAAAGAGTGTCTTCAAGCTAAGAAAGCGTAAGAGAAAGTGTAGAGGTAATGAGAGAACAGCTGGTGCATATCAAAGGAGCGCAAAGACGAATGAAACAAAAGAGTGAAAACCAAGAAACATAGAGCCGATAAAGTCAAGCATAGAGAGGATCAAGAGGAGGTTAGAGAACAACTAAGAATACTGTTAATTTCAGGATTAGAAATGTCAACAAGCAGAAAATACAACACAATGAACAATGAACACAGTGATTACCCTAGGAAAACCCTCCTACTCGAGGGAGAAAAACCCAACAAAGAATATTCTCTTATATATCAGAATAATAAGTGCAGAATACTGCTTACAAATCAGGCCCTAGACAAGGCCAAGTCTAATACAATGAGTGGAGACACTTCTCCTTGAAGCGAAATACAAAATATGACACTTCTTAGAATCAAATCTGTTGCTAGGAGGTGAACTGATGCTGCTGCTGAAGATACGAATTAGAGAGTGAATGAATTGATGTTTGAATAAGAGGACTCTATCCTCTTTATATATCCAACTAGGCGCCCACCTTCCTAGGGCCGACCTAGAAAATACAAGTTTTATTTATAAAAAAATAAAGGCCGACCTGCCTTGATCAAAATATAATTAGGAGAAAATATCTCCCGCTGCTACAACACTAACACTCCCTCTTAGCTAGGGAGGTATTTTCCAGATATCCTTGTCATGGAGTTTCTCAACATTACGCCCACAATGGCTACACCCATTTGTGGAAAAACCACATCTTAGTCTCAGAGATGTACAAGAGTTCATCATGGAGTCTCTCAACATGATGTCCACAATGGCTACACCCATTTGTGAAAAACGCATCTCAGTCTCAAAGATGTACAAAGGTTCATCATGGAGTCTCTCAACGTGATGTCATTATGGAGTCTCTCAACATGACGTCCACAATGGCTACTCCCATGTGTGGAAAGAAACACATCTCAGTCTCAGAGATGTACAAAGGTTCATCACGGAGTCTCAATGTGATATTGTCATGGAGTCTCTCAACATGACGTCCACAATGGCTACTCCCATGTGTGGAAAGAAACACATCTCAGTCTTAGAGATGTACAAGGGTTCATCACGGAGTCTCTCAATGTGATGTCGTCATGGAGTCTCTCAACATGGCATCTCAACTCATGTCTTGAATTCTCGGAATTTAACTCTCTTTGAATGTCATTTCCTCCTCTTCAAAGTAGCTGATTGCAATGATAATCTGTATAGGTTCTCTGTTGTTTAGTGTCTTCATCTTTCTTAATCTTCTTTGTTGATACAAACTCTCCATCCAAGGCTCACCCAACCTTGTGCCCTCGAGAGATGTATCCAGTGAAGTTATGTGCCACCAACTTAGTCCCATGGCTGTAAGCTAAGTCTTCATGTTTGTTCATTTCTCCAGCCGACATGACTTCCTCACCAGATGCCTCATGCTCTTCCTCCCTTTGAATTCTTTATGCAATCTCTCTCCATCCTACATTTTAGAGAGATTAATAATAGTTCATAGAATTAAACTACCCTAAAAAGAAATATACGGACCAATGCTAGAAGCATACATGATTCACTATTCCCAATGTTGTTTGCATGAATTATTATTAACTACATGATTATTTAAATCCATGATCATTATTCAAAGGTACAAACATAAAATAGTTATCTCTTTAATAACACTCTTCAGATCTATTTCAAGTATTTCCAATTTGTCTTGTGCATCCTTGAAGTTAAGTTGCAAGACCTCAATTTTGTTCTCAGCCTCCAATAGCTTTCCAGTGAATCCTCCATCTTCACCCTCAATTCAGATACCTGCTCAAAAAACTGTTTTACTTTAGTTTCAGTCTCCATAAACCTTGTTTCTACCAACTTCAGCTGTTTTTGAAGATCACATTTCTCTTGTGTAGCAGTCTCCAATAACAACTCCAATTTTGTCACCTTCTTTGCATTATCCTCTACCTTATCACGAAAAACAACAATTAAATCTTCGAGCTCAACACCTCTTTGCCTGGGGTAGCAGCGAACTTGTCTCCAATGATGATTTTGTCTTCTCCTGTACGCAGCACCACTTGTATGCAAGTTACCATGATCTATCCTTGACTCCAATCGCTGATATTCTTGGCTCAAATCAGTCAACATAAATCCACGATTTCTCCTCAAAGGCTAGTGCTCCCAAAACAATTTTCCACGATTTTATCTTGCATGAATAACCACCAACAAAGGCTCCAAGTTGCTGAATGTGTTGTGAATGAAGAGCCACAATTTTTTTTTTTAATAATTTTTTATCCTCAAATCGATGAATGCAAACTATGCAAAGGTTGCGACTTCAACACCAAAATGCCACGATTTCTCAAATAATATTCTCCAATAATCAACCTATTTTGTTATTGATTCCAATCAATAATAAATCGATTCCTTGTGATGCCAAGATGACTGGAATAATCTTCAACAAAGTAATCAAAATATCTTCCCTCATTTTATATATATATATATATATATATATATATATATATATTTTAGATGACTATCTTGCTTAGACAAATCTGATCGGATTTCTTGAACCTGCTCTGATACCATGTTAGTTTTAGGATCAGAAATGTCAACAAGCAGAAAATACAACACAATGAACAATGAACACATTGATTACCCTGGGATTTCTTGACCTTACTAGAGAAATAAAAATTAGGTTTAATCATATTGTTAGTGAGTTTGATTTCTATGATGGTATCTCTATTCCACTTTTGGCTTCTCTCACATGCTCTCTTGGGATTGAGTCATTCATCCTTTCATTGGAATGGGTCCTTTATCTGGATAAGACTATCTACTCTAACCATTCATTCCAATGAGCCCATATCAAATAGGCTAGAGAAAGGGTGTTTAATTGAGTTAAAGAGTGTGAGATTGGGACGACTAAAGAGTTTTACATTGGAAGAAGAGTAGTTTTAGAAGAGAGTTAATTAATTGATATTCAAGATGAGGATGCAAACCAATAAATAGAAATTGAAAGAGTATAGGCCTAAAGAAAATATCATTAAATCCTTTCTAAAATTGGGTCATAAGTCATAGATTAACACCCTTACATTTTGTGGAAGTTTGGAAGTTTGAATTATGAGAAGCTAATAGATAGGATAACATTTAGAAGAGTATTTAAAATATTAGCGAATGGATGATCTAAAGAGTGTAAATATTGCATGCGGAAAATTGAAAAGACATAAACTCGTGGGATCAAGTACAATTCAAAATAGTTAAAATGAGGAAAGATAAAGACTTGGAATATGGTGATTTTGGTGTCGAGGGAAACTTAAAGTTAAAGGATAGGAATTTGAAAGATTATGCTCCTGAATTCTATAACTGAGTATGTCACATTGAAATTGATGAAGTTTGGAAATGGTCTCTGCCTTTCCATTCAAGGTGAATTTGTCATAGGGGAGTTGCATACTAAAGAGGATGTAGGGATATAATATTTAAGAACAAAAGAGAAGTTTCTAGATAGGAGAAAATTGTAAGAACAAGATGTAAGGGTATAGGAAAATTGTTGGCAGAGACAAAGATTTTGGGGAACAATTATGGAGGAGAAAAATCAAACTCTCCTCATTTCTGATTGTGATTAGTTAATTATAATCATTCTCAAAGAAGAAGTGGAATTAAGAGGAAGAAGAGGTTGGTGGTGTTTTATTTGTGATAAGAGATAAATATGCAATCAATATAAAAGGTAGTGGCTTTTGGACTTGTTGTAGGAGAGTCAAGCTCTTGAAATCCCATCTGTAGGATAGTGAGAGTGAAATTGAAAAATGAGTGCAGATTACAAAGAAATGGCCAAAAAGTCCACAAGTCAAGTTCAATGTAGAGTTAGAGCAGAGGGTAGAGATAAATAAATGTGATTGTCAAGGTAATTCTAATGTAATGAGTTTCAGACAATCAATGAAGAATCTCAAATATTTCATTTAATGTAAAGTTGAATTTAGTAGATAAGTAGAAGTGGGTTTAATTCTACTATTAGTGTGTTGAGTTTCTATAACAACTCCAGAAGAGAATAAATTATGGGGCTTCACTGTATTAAAGAGGAGTGTGAGACAAGACTCAAAGATGGATACTAATTGGAATAAGAAATGGTGGCTTCACAATATGGGCTTTTAATTTTGGAGAGAAGTTGAGAATCATGCAAGCCAAATTTGAGGCAGACAAGGTGGAGAAACACCATACCCAACTCAATTTGATCCAATTCACACAAGGAAACAACCTTTCAAACCACTATTCTCCTAAACTGTCCATAGACAACACCTTTAGGCTTCTAGGCCTCAAAATCATCAAATGGATCTAATTTATTAAGAAGGCCGTACAAAGGCCAAACCAATGCCTTCAAATACTTCCAACAAGACCTAAGACAACTTTCCCACAGATTCAAAGAGATTTCTTTGACACAATATTGAAAACCACCAAACTGCCCTGTTTTTAGGACACCAATTAGCCTAGATTTACAAAGGAGGTCTATTTTAAACCACTATTCTTCACAAAAAATCGTTGGACAGTCATCTTTTATGTGTCAAAACATCAAATTTCACAATTTATTTTCAGTTTCAAGGCTTCTTTATTACTGTTCTATGAAACCCTCCTTTATCATCCATTAACCTAGGGTTTTAATGAAACTCATATCTCCCGGCTTCCAGAAGCATATCCAATGCATCAAACATCATAGATACACCCTGCATAAACAAACAAATACATCACAATATCAATCCCTTTACTGTTTCTTTACAAACTTTCATGGACACCCCTGTTCCACATGAAAATGCACTCAGTCTACCCTAGGGCAGCATCCCCAACCACCTAAATTGTTTCCTCTATGCATATAAAGCATGAAAAAGGTTACCCTACCATAGTAGATTTCCTTACCACCGAGAAACAGCATTGACAGTAGGTGGAAGGCTTAAGCCATTAAATTAATTCCCAAACAGTGCCTTTTCTGCACTACACAGGCAGTTCCAGAAAATCTATGAATGCTCCCTCCAAAATGAATGTTAAACCTTCAGAATGAGTTCAATGGAAAGGTAAGACATATATCTACATGAAACTGAAGGGTTTAAGTCATTACAAGTTTGTACTATTCCGTACACAGCCTGCAAAGTTCAGGAAAACAGTGAATAACAGAGATTTGCACAAGAAAACGTGGTGTTGCTTCTTGAAAATTCAATACAATGCTTCTTCCCCCCTTTTCGAGCCTTGAAGAGGCCTTATATACATTTTCAAACCTCAACTACCTCAAACTAACATTTACAACTAACATTTGAATTGTTTAACACTAAATTGCATTTGTTGTCAATGTTGCTCTTGTCAACATTTTACAATGTTTTTGCATTTTTCACCCAATTGACCAACTAAAACACCCTCCAATACACATTATATGGTCTTGTAGACCTTATTCAAAGCAAATAAACATCAAAACAACTTTCAACCTCCCTAGACACTTCTATGATCAACATCTAATGCTCCAATTGTGAACATAAGGTGTAGGTGCTCTTGCACCAAAATTGGATGCTACAAAAACAACATAAAAAAAGGAATTTCTGCAAAAGAGAGTGAAAAAATTGATGTTCAAGACAACTGAGCAGTCCTACAACTAGAAGTGCTAACGAAGAGTATATAACTAGAGAAAATATGATCAAAGCCATCTTAAAATTGAGAGACAAGTCAAAGATTGATATCCCTAAGGTTATTTCTGATGTACTTTGATTGGTTAATTATTAATTGCTCATCTCTAAAAAATGTATTTGTATGTGAAGGGAGCACAAAACACATCTTCTATCTAAGTTGAAGAGCATGAAAGATATTTCCGAGGAATGTACACTTGATCCGTAGATTCCTCAATGAACTTTGTGAAAAGACACCCAATACACCTTAATGTAAACTTGATACACAGCTTCGGGATCACATCTTTTAGGTATTTTAGAGCATTTTTTATACATCCTATGATGACCAATTGCTTGGCTAACTTTTGATTTATACAAGATCACTTGACCTTTTTGGTTTGTTATTAGATTTACATATTTACCCTTCGCATGTACAATGTCTCTAAAAGAATATTAGAGGACTAGTTTTCAGAATTCATTAACTCAGGTAATCATCTGCAGTTGGTTAGAAAGTATTTTGTGTCAACATATATTGGGTCCTCAATAATAGATTCTTTCTCTCCTTCCTTGGGTCCAAAGGGGAAGTACATCTATCTAAATTCCATCACATTGTATTGAGATTATTTACTTCATAATTTAAAATTAAGTTTTTTAAAATGCATACATAATAACATATTGAAATTGGACAAATATACAACCAAACACAATGCAGCCCAATTGGCAAGGAAAAATGCAAGCCCAAAGTTACCTTAAAAGGGGTGCACTACTAGATTAAAATATACAAGAAACCTCAAAAGAAAATGAAAAGGAAAGTTAAAAAGAAAGGATAGAGAAAATGCTCGAAAATAGCAAACAACGATTATTCAAAAACAAAATCATGAGTGGAATAACTTCATTTTTTTTACTAAATGTCCATATTATAAAAAAATCAAAATGGATAGAGAAACACACCTGGAGTTGGGAAAAAATATGAAGAACTCTAGATTTTTTGGCCTTGCTTAACTCTCTTCTATAGATCCATATGTTCAAACCTTCATCCAAGAGTTCTTAAGGCTTTTAGACTAATAACTTGAATTCACAAATGGTCAACCCAAAAAATCATTGGTTAACCTTCTATAATGCAAACAAAATTCAATTCAAAAAAATCCAACTGAAATTGGAGGTTGATATAAGAGATATCTATAGTTATTGGAAATGTTCTACCCTCTTCTACTCGCACTAAATCCAAAGTTGCACCCAAGAAAGTGTTCAAAAAATGTAGATTAAAATTGTCAATGAAAAAGCGTGTAACTGAAAAATTCATTACTTAATAATGCACATTACAAACAAAATTCAAAATAGACAGAAAACCCCACCTGGGATAGAGACTAATATGAAGAGATTTTTTGTTCTCTGTTAGCTCCGTCATGCGCTCTTCTGCCGACCCATATGTTAAAATCTGTCAAAAAAAGACAGACCAAAAAATCATTGATTAGTAATCATACAACAAAATTCAAAAGAGCCAGAAAAACCCATCTGAACTTAGAAGCTAATATGAAGAATTCTCTATATCTTTTAACCTTGTCCTACCCTCCTCTGCAGACTTACAAGTTCAAATCAGCATTAGCTAGTGGTTAATGAAATTAGACTTACATAATACAAATTTGGCAAATGTGTTCAAAGTCTTTGATTAATAATTCATACTGCAAACATAATTCAAAATGTCAATAAAACCCACTTGAAATTGAAGCTAATATGAACTGTTCATATATGTTGGCCTTGTCTTGCCCTCTTCTGCAAACACATACATTCAAGCCTACACCTATGAATGCTTAAAAAAACTAGAACTAAAATGCAAAAAATAGCAAACCAAAAGTGAATTGGTTAATGATCCATTCTGCAAACAAAATGTAAACTATAGAGAAGAAATCCACATGAACTAAAACTTAATTACGAAAATTTTCTATAGATGTTGCTTTTCTCACTTTTACCATTGGAGCAAACCCCAATTTTGCATTGGAGACATTTTATAAGGTCAGTTGAGATGGCACTCTTGTGCTGAAAAGTTCCAGTAGGATTTGATAAATTTTGTCAAAAAAAGGAGGAATCTAAGTACCAACCTTAATAAGACAAGTTTTTTCGTGAAGTTAACATTTTGAGTAATGCTAAATTTCTTGCTGAAAATATGCAAGAAAATATAATAAATATGCCTATTTTTGCCAGAAAACATTTCATGATTGTAGCTATTTTGGTAGTTCCTATTACTTTTTGGGAAAAACATCTCTAGTTCTAATTTATTTTTCTGTCTCAGGAAGGCTTTCTCTTCAAAAGAAGCCATT